>MNPL01003570.1:9445-40319 GCA_002081605.1 Tropilaelaps mercedesae | reverse complement strand
ATATTGTACTAGTAAACAATATATATATATATATATATATATATATATATATTGTTTACTAGTACATATATATATGTAAGCGCTTCGCGGTCTTCACTGCTTCATGCTCTCTGCAAACGTGAACAAGGATGATAATAATAATTTCCTAGCGTACACTTTACGATTTTTGTTTTTCTTTTAGTGCAGTTGTTGTAAAACCTGTAGTCCACATTCTCAATACCTCGGTAGAATATTTACAGAGTTTAATTAATAAAACATTGGAAAATCCACTCGGAATCCACTCCAATGCTGAATTTATTCTCCTTGTGACTTTTTGGTTGTTACAAAATGGTTAAATAGTGTAGGTTGTAGGAGCAGCTGTAAGCCGCTCAAATTGAAGATCTGTTTTGCACGAATTGAGGCAAAACAATTACGCCTTCACCGTTTCACCTGGAGAACAATCGCTTCCAGCACGTCCGAAAACATTTTCTGCACAAGAAATCAGCGTTTAGATCGAGAGGATGCAAGACTTCTGATGAACTTTTTATAAGGGTCTCACCGTGTTGATTGATTTGCACTTAACCACATTACCAGGCTGATGTAACATGAATCTTGAATGACCGGTCCAAAATGCATTTATCCGCAATGCAATTTCTCTGATATAAATATCTGCGGACAGCAATGTGATAAGTCTCGTATATTTGCCTAGCTATATTGACCAAGTAGAGATAAGTGGCAAATCTGAACGCGGCAAATTTCAAAAGTTTTTATTAATATATACTGCCTATAAAAAAGTACGCTACGTCGACCAAAAAGATGGAGAGCACTGGTGCTTAAAACCTAGAAGAAAGCAAAGGGCACACACAGAGAAACGGCGCACGTAATTCGCAGGCAATGCTTTATATCCATAGACACTGTCCATTTACCTAGATTAATGTTAATATTGCTTGTTCGAGTATCGTTATATAATGCATATTATTAGCTAGATGTTTATTATTACTCCATGAATATATCCCAGTACGTATGTTAGAAGAAGGACAGTGTCTAAAATCTGTAGGCGTGATTAGCTGACGAACTCGCGTCAACTGTTCTGCTAACTCAAACCCCTACGACTTCCACCGGTCGTTCCTCAGAAAATAGTGCAAGAAAAGAAGGACACTCGATTTGGCCGGTTGCCAGGACTGGTGTCATGCAACAGAATTACCTTGCTAGACTGCGGCTAGCGGCTTAACTCACCGGAAATGATGAGGCCTATAGAATTCGAAATCTGGCAGACGTCAGGGGTGCGGTGAGTCTGGATAGCGTGTAATGCTGTCGTTCCGCCGTGTTTGCAATTCCAGCAAACAGTCTACCGTGGACAGTCTACGCGTGAGGGGGTCAAGGTTGGGGTTCGCACAACCGCTTTCTACGTTTCCTAGCATTGCGTGGTGAATGAAGATATTGTCAGGAAATAAAATATTGCCGGATGCACGACAAAAATAACGGGAGACTGCGAGAGTCTAGACAAGAGACCTAAGCACGACAAAAGCGAAAATATCTGGATGTTTTCTAAACTTTTGATGCCTGAATGGGCTATAATTTTTCAAGTCGTGGTACTGCTGTACTAGGTTTTCCAGTTTGCTAGCGCAGGTCACTTAAATACAATAGTCGGTTTGAAGAGGCCCTCATGAGGCTGACAGAGAAACAGAGGCGGTGGCGGTCCTTGGCTCACTTCCAGGCGCCTCGGCTGACCAGGCATGGTTACGAACTCTTGGAGCAGTTAAAGGTCTTTTAAAGGTACATTATTTCTTACAGGGCCATCTATAAATGCTAGTGATTTTCTCAAGAGTTCGTTGAGATGATGATGTGGCGAGTACTACCTAATCGATGATGAATTTCGACAGTCGTAATGAGGACATTCGTTGTCTTATGTATTTATTCGTCTTTACAGCTGTGTGTGATGGGTTTACATATGCTGTGCTCTCGTGCGTTACAGAAGCGTTGGGATTTAGTGTTGGTCGAATACACGTCAATGACGGACAAGTTCTACAACGGAAACGGCACACAACGGGTGCTCCCACTGTTGCGGAAAAATAAACATTTCTTAGCGATGACCGTCTGGCCAAGCGTTCACACTGACACCGGCACGGGGGAGCAGTGTATACATCCGTCAACACAGCCACATATAGACAGAGGCAGCAGAAAGACCGAAACCCATCAGGACAATAACACCACCACTCAGTCGTATCAGGAGGAGGAAGCTGGCAGGTGAATCAAACGTATTAATATTAACATGTTATAGACAACGAGGGCATAGGCAAATGAATTTGCGGGCCAATGGCTAGTTACTGTCAACACTGATCGCAGGCGCTCCACTACGCCCCTGAGTGCTGTTTGTCATTGGCAAGTATGGTATTGATAGATTTACACAGAAAGGAGTTCTCTGTAATAAGCCCTCACGCTGTATATGATGGCACGGTAGTGTCGTCCCAACCCTTGACAGAGGAGAGCCATTCGTTTTTTCTTTATAGAAGAACAAACGTACATCTTGCCCGTAAGTTCCACGGCGGCGACGGCCTGACTCTACTGTTCAGTGACGTGGCGATCCGTTGAATTGGTTCGCTCTACTGTCCCACAGCCACGGTCATACTCTGTATCCTTCGTCCTCTGTTCGTTTGAGCCGTCGATTCAGAGAGTTCCCACTCG
Organism: Tropilaelaps mercedesae; assembly: GCA_002081605.1. Classification (NCBI taxonomy): domain Eukaryota; kingdom Metazoa; phylum Arthropoda; class Arachnida; order Mesostigmata; family Laelapidae; genus Tropilaelaps; species Tropilaelaps mercedesae. The sequence continues at coordinate 37,655 of MNPL01003570.1, read as the reverse complement.
GTGGGACCGTTGTGTTCGTCTATAGGTATCCACGTAATGCTTTCAGAAAAAAACGCGTCAAGAGGCCTTCTACAGTCGGTAGTCGTCAGCTGGGCAGATTCGTGGTAGCCACATGGAGCCGAAAAAAGACCTGTTCTTGCAATAGCTGGAGTAGAAAGGATCGAAGCTGTACCAGGCCAAAGCTAAAACTCGCAAGGAACCGCCGTTGGATCAAGGGAAAACGGGGGCAGGCCATTGTGTCTACGAAGGGAACCTGTGTTGAAGGAACCGCTGCTGTATGAGTCAAGAACGTGGCACAGAGTGTGCAGTTGAAGGTTGGAAATCCACGAACAGTGGTCGCTTACCGCTGTCTTGAACTTTGACGAGTTACCCGTTCGGAGTGTTGAAGAGATGGAAGAGGGCGCGGTGCGGAGGGGTACGTGAGAGGCTGGGGGTGCTGTACGTATTAACCACCGTCAAGCAGCGCGCTTGGCGCACCCACAGAATTCGCCGCTCATCCAAAATAAGCTTCTTCCACCGCATTCTCATTCATGTGCAAATTGAAGTCTAGGGATTTAGATGCCCCGTTCATCGGGAAGTTCCTTCAAGTTGGAACTTAGTCTGAGCAGATTCCTTCCATTTGTCGAAGCAATTCGGCCCTCAGTTGGTTGTTCGTTGGCCCACGTTTGTCTAGGTAGGAATGAGTGAATCGTGGATTTGATGACTGAGCGCTAATCAACAGACAGATACATCGTGAGCCTCACTATCAGACGAAGCAATCAATCGCACTGCGGACCGATTTACTAGATGCCGTTGGGTAAACCAAGGAGTGTCGAACCACAGTGCCCTTATCAATTTGTGTATTGTGGGTAGTACTGCAGGCATCGTAGCACTATGAGTTAGTTGTAGTTCATTGAGTTGACTTAGTTGAATTTTTGGTAGACCTTACTGTGTGCCATGAAAACTTCGCTCAGCTCGGATTTGAATATGAAGTTGTAGATAAAGTGATTGTCAGCTCGTTTTGTTTGGAAACAATTTCAAAAATGACCTTTCCTTATGAAACAAGGCATAACGAGTTGTTTAGGTCATTTAAGTCACACTACATACAAATAAACAAACTCCCGAAATGAAGTGAAGAATGCTGTTCTACACAATTACATATCAGCTACGTCATCATTAACGTTTAAAAATGCTACGTGGCAATCAGCTGACATTTCTGACTATATCACAAGTGGACTTTGCGCCTTTATGCACTTACAACGCTAGAAAAAAATAGCATCATTGTAAAAATGAATTTGGGTACCCGTTTGCGTGTCTATCTACTGGATAGATTACCAACTAGAGCACAATTGTGTGTCCTAAATATCGACGGATGCAGAAGGTAAGACTGCTGATTCGTATCGGGCTAGGTAAGACTAGCCGATTTCGAATCAGATGAATCAGACTGATTGTCGTGACTACTTAAGCCGGTTGTTTGCTCAGGAAAACAATAAAATGCACTCGCATTAAAAACGCGTGCACGGGACTTCCTCGTCGATGGCAGTGGAGAGGACATTTATATGAAGCGTACACAGTGTATGCAAAATATGTGACATTTTGAGCACTCGCTTAGCAAGGGACAGGCATAGTCAATCAAGCGCATTTACAGATCCATAGCAGCTGTTATTCAATCTTCCCTTCCCACCTCACCCGGCGTATACGACTAGTCCAAACTTTTTAAACACATTCTAAGCACAGCTCAGGAGTACGGTACAGAAGGAAGATGTGAACGCTATGCAAGTCTGACGGTGCGACCGTGCGGATTAGGCCAAAACGATCTAGTGTGTGTCAAGCAAACGTCATCAGGGCATCGTTCGGCCTAAGGGAAATAGAAGCCCGGCGACAATAGTAAAGGTGAGCAGCTAAGTATAGAGAACGTGGTGGACATCTTCAGACAGCGACGATGACGACATCCCAAGCAAGAACAACGCAGCGCTGTACTCTAGAAAGTGAAGAGTAGCTCCACGACCATCGTCTGGTGGCCTCTCAACATGACGACAGAGAAGTGTAGCCCCTTGAGAAAACCGCCGAGAAAACTCAGCTGGTGAGGAACAAGGTGCAGATAGAAAAAAACGAAGGCAGACCCTCGGCTGACGTGGTAACCCCTAGGCCAATACAAGCGACCGGCTGAAATCAACCGCAGTTTTACGTACATTGGAGAACAAAGCCACTACGCGAGACGGGGAGAAAGCCGAGCGTCGTGGCTATACCGCGACAGTTTTGCAAGTCCTTGGTAAGGCGGGGGCCATGGAAGGCGTCTGCCAAACTGAAATTGCCACATTAGCGCATTAGACCAGGACGTAGTCCCTACGTAAGGCCGACTTTAACAGGCCTTCGTTGATCGCGTACGCCTCGATAAATCACTACCACCTTGGTCAACCTAAAAACTAGGACTTGCTCCTGCTCCCGCTGAAGATGGCGGCACGGCGAATCTTGCAAAGTGCATTTCGTCTGCCCCAATACGCCGCTAACGTCTACATATGCATTTACCAGCACGCCCGCAATCATCGGTACCCCTTGCCCACATCGGGCGGGACCCCGAAATCGCCGAAAAAGCGAGTTATTTACTCGTCATTCAAAAAAGCGCCACCTTCGCGAAAACGCGTAGCAAATCCATCTCGACCAACATTTACCAACTCTGAACGGTCTATCCTTAAACAAGTCCAGCTGAACCGAGAGCAAAGTTCCATCTTCTGTGGGACGATGTTTTCAAGGAATGGTCAGGGCCACGCCAGTTAATCCGGCCACCATTCTCCCCTTCTGTCTCCTGGCCCTCCGGAGACAGGAGTATGTCGGCAAGCGTGGACGCGCCCAATGCTTTCGGACGACTCCCAGCACAAACCACTCATTACGACACAAAGCACAGAGAGAATACGAGTACGAAATACTAAAAAGGATTTTTAGAAGGAATCCTTCGTGCGATTCAATGAGAAGCCTTCACCCTAGGGCAGGTACGGACGGGAACGGAAGTGGTAGCGTCGAAAAAACGTTTCAGGAAACTCAGATGAACAAAACCCAGAGCTAGGGAAGTTCGCAAATGCATAGACGGTGAGGTGCGACGTTCGCCATGTGCGAACACAGCACCTCCATTTGTCACATTTCATAGTTCTTTCGCAACTGAAGACTGTGGCCGTTCACTTGAGGAGGATCCCGTCCGCCAACGAAGTCACGATAAGATATTGTACGTTACGTCGACTGTCGAGAGCTGCTATCGCTGAAACCATTGTCCTCAATGCGCGAGGAGATATCGAGAGTAGTTGTAGCCCAAAGCGGTGCCATGGCGGCCCGTTGTAGTCCAACGTTGAGCGACTTCAGAACGACAAAAAAGCTACGACGAAAGAGTCAAGTCATTGGACAGGTCTGTGAACGGCATTGTTGCACAGCAAAATAACCCATCACGACCGAGGATCTATTGAAAACCCGCTCAATGTGACGATCCCATGTATTTACGCCTCGATGTGTACACCTCTACGCGCCGAATAGATGAGCATACAACTTCCTTAGGAGGCCGTTAAGTCAAATCGAACTTAAATCTCTAATTGATGGATGGGTCTCGTTATCAGAAACTATATATCCTCTCACTCAACAAGGCAAAATGTAACCGCACACTGGCAATAGTAACTACTAGCTATGGCACTACCAACTCCACACGCTCACTATTGGGCTAAATATTCAATAATTCGTAGCAAACGCAACAAGTTAGTGGCAAAGACCAATAAAGACAACCAAAAGGCAACTTGCATTTATCAAGATATCGTAACTTATAGGTGATGTGTATTTGTGAATCGTCCCTCGTAACGTTAGCCTAGAGTCGTCTCCTGAGGTATAAACACTGTGCGGCAATATTGGGTTGATAGGTGACATTCGTTTGTATCTGGTTCATTATGGGATCGATTCCTATCGAACAAAACAATACCGATGGTGAATAGGTGACATACGGCGACTATCGCGTCTTTCGACTGGACACAAATTCATCCAACAGTTTGAAAAAATGTTTGTTCCAACTTGGAGAGGCATAAGACACCACTACGTACCCGCAATGAAAAGGAGAATTTCCATAATTATTGCATCGCGTTGATCCCGACGCAGGGTTCAGCTATCCTTATCTCACTCATATCCTGAACAACAGCCGAGGTAATTCAATAAGTCGGACACACGCACACTTAAACTCGATACATTGTGCGCAACACCATCACGATGGCTAGACGTTGACTTCAACGTTGAAGGTCTGCTTAGTGCAGCCACAGGCTAGTACAGTCTGAAGAACGAAAGCGAACGACGAGGACGGTGCGAACGTAGTAGTAGTAGCAGGAGTCACTCCTGTCACGGAGTAACAGGAGGGCGTCTTTGGTGGCGTGTATATATTGCGAGGACTAAACCACCGTTCGAGATGGGGTTGAACTGACGTGTCCTTTCGATAGAAGCCGCTCGAAGAAATAAAAAACGTTCCAAAGGATGTACTCACCATACGTTCAGACTGTTCTGCTGTCTCATCTGTTTAGAAGAGGAAGTCACAGCCGTGCCCTGGTCGACTAAGTAACTAATGATGAAGCTGGCGTTCATCCCTTCGAAAGCATCTCTTGGTGACGTATGTTTTTCGTGCATTTAGTTCGAACAGGCTTCGACGCACACAGTTCGTTGGCGTCGTTCCTTATGGTTCCTTACGATAAACTGTCAACTCCTCTTAGTGGAATTACTGCTACGAGATGTAGCTGTAAAAGGCAGCGGCCAGGTCTGAATCTGGCCGCTGCTGATATTCACTCGCTTCTGATGTCTGCAAATAAAAACACTTCAATGTGGGACACTAACCTCAGTGGGAGAGCTAACGATATGTGAGCATACGATCGTGTATCATTAACTAGACACAGGCCTGCTTATAGAAACGTTGACACCTGCTTTATGAATAGTATAGTCATTACATTGTTGCTCATTATCGACTATGAGTATCGACAGTTATGATTGTGCCACCAATACCAGCTCCACATCGACCTGAATATCCGTCAAATTTCGATAGAACTCGCATCGTTTCGTCAGCCTGGTTTTTCTTCGAAACTGCAACGGTTTAAACTTGTGTGTAAGTTATGTCACCATTTTTTCAATAGACCAGGTTATTGATATTCAATATGTTATCTACCTTCTAGGGAATTTTTTCAAACATTCATGTTCAAAAGTTTTAAATCACTGAAGTAGGACCGACTTGATGCACATGCGGTTGTTGCTACTTCATCGACCTCTCTTTCGTCGCGCACTGGGACCGTATGTGCCTAACCTAGGTGAAAAGAGAACATTGCACAAGCGAGCAAGACGGAGAAGAAGGAAAGCATCGGATAGCCTCTCGAGCAGTTTGCCCTCTCCGTCGGCGATGCCCCCAAGCGTTAAACGGCGAACAGGCGAGCAGCTGCTATAATGCCGCCGCTTCTGCTGGGTGGAAATTTATTCCTGACGTAGAAGGATGCTGTCAATCATTCGAGGTCCCCGAAGCATCTCTCTCCTCTCTCTGCCCTCCCTGGTGCAGAACATACCGTGACAGTGAAGTTCTGGCGAGCCTTCAGTCAGAAACTTGCCCTTCGCTGGCTTCCTTAAGCGTGGCTTCTTTCTTCGCATCGGAGTGACTGCGGCTGTATTTCGTCCGCTCAACGCGTCACTCTAGCGAGTACGAAACCTGCGCCCACATTCCCCGGAGCACCGGCGTACTTCGTCGCTCCGAAACTGCTGCAGAAACCTGCACTTGACCGATCACAGGAGGCATTCCGCCGACAAGGCGAAGCGTCAGCGAGCGTCTCTGGCCACCACAGAAGTTGTCGCCGCCGGAGCGACGATGCAACCGAAAAATCAATAAGTAGAAGCATATCTTTTTCTCGCAGGTTCCGCATTTCGGCCGAACCTTCGCCTTTCCTTCAACCCCGTTCACCGGTGTTCGCTTACACACACTCGGCCATCACCACTCTCAACTACTCCAGCCAATGTCGTTCCTTTTGGCAACATTGTCGCTGTGCTGCGTTGAGATGCCAAACCGAACAACGGAGACAGAGAAGTCTGGCAGAGGCAGGCAGAAGTCAAGCGGCCATTAAGGCCATTGTAGAAGAAGAAATTTGACAAAATGTCGCGCGATGCGACGAGCGACAGATCACATTCACCGGCGGAAGCCACGGTCACCTGATTGGGTCGTCTATGACGAGTTATTGCTCGAACCCGAAAGTCTATCGTGACTATTTTAGAATAAAGTGGGATTTACACAGGACGTGGTATAAGATGTAGGCAACATCGGGTGCCACCAAAAGTAGGTTCATGTAGGTTCAAAAGTAGGTTATGACTTTTAGAAGACTTATGACAAATAATCATAAGACTGTTTCTAATGGCGGCGTTCATTCGGACTAGCTATGCCGCATTAGCATATCGCAATCGCTTTACGCATGAAAGCACATATAAGCACACACAATTCACAATTGCACATCGGCAGTCGGCCTTCTCGTCTCTGCTATGCAGCGGCCTTTGAATTGACTAAATCAACTCGGGACTAAATAAACTGCTATAATGTGATGGCGCCATGTGGATACTGCATAAGCACAAAAAAATGCGAACGTTAACGCTCGTCGTCACGTTTAGTTTGCTCTCGGAGGTGATTGTTGTGTTTCTAGCGTGACGAAGAACAGACCAACTGCCGCCGAAAATATCTTCGGCACATGTCCATCAATACTCTTGATGTTGGGCGCTCAAACCTCACTCATCTGCTCACAGTTCACATTCTATCGAGAGGGGAACCTCTGCGAGGGTTCGGGAAGTTCCTAATGGCGAACGAGGGGGTCCGTCCACTCGCTGAAACCGAGGCAAACACAACTCGACGGGAAACTGTAAAATGGACGTCGCATCGCTATTGCCTCATTGTCGCTGCTACCTGATGTCTGTGGGCAATAGAGATGAGTGAGTGTTCTTCTTGCCGAATGGATCCTCACTGAGCAGGCGACGATTGCGGCCGATCTTCCTTTCCGAACCTAACCCTGCTACGATAACGGTGAATATCGTGGAAGGGTCCGTGGCAGCATTTGCTCGGTTTCTCGCCGGCCCCAAGTCATTTGAAAAGTAAAGCCACTCGCCCTGTCTGTCCTACGGTCGAAGATGACAGCGGTGGTTTAATCCGAGATTAACCTTAGCGTACCCAGTAATATTGGACGGAAGAGAGATAGATGAACGGAGCTGAGCAAAGGCCCTATGAGTGGTCTGGCAGGCATCTATGCGCGCGTATCGTGGCCATCTCCACGGCAGACGTAGAGTTAGGGGCAAGGGAGGGAACGAGGGTAGTCATGATAAAATTCCTGTACGTTCGCCGTTTCCAATCCTTCTTTCTCGCTTTGGCTCTGGGGCTTAAGTGTTCATTCGGAGGGGTTTGCCGACAGCGTTACTGGCCAGCAGGCTCGCAACGCGTGCTACCCCCTCAGGAATCAGGTGCTGACTTTCTGTTGGTTCAGTCAGAAATGTGCCTCTCGGTCCGGCTCTCAGAGTTCTCATTCGGCCCCTCATTCTGCCCACGTTCCTGGCAGATGCCGAGCATGCTTTAGAGAGCGAGTTCAGTGGTGGTCTCTCTGTAATGTTCGTTAGACCTCTGCTATGACGACTAAACGCTTCAGCAGACTTCCTGACCCGGCGTTCTCCAGGGGACTACAAGGATCCCGGTGCGGAGGAAACTGCCGCTTCTGTTTACGGCTTGCTGCTGCTGCTGCTGCTGCTGCTGTCAGGTGGTACTCTACGCCTGGCCAAGCCATAAGGCCAAATCATATTTGCCGTTGAAGCCGCCGCGACAGCAGCGAGCCAAGTTGGGTGACGACGCTGATGACCGTGATGTTAATGGCAAGAAGGAGGATCGAGCCATAGGGAACGCGGAAGGCCTGTCGAAGCTACCGAAGACAACGGGTTAAGCCGGCTAGGTGGCATAGAACCGGCGGACGATACGAAGAGGCCGCGTGTTCGTCTCTCGAACCCGTCCTCGGATGGGGAGAAGATTCTTTTGTTGTTCCAACTGGCGCGACTTTCCCTACAAAGTGAGGCGAGGCGGTGAACAATCATTTGATGCCTTTGTCTCGTGTGTTCTCCTGTCGTCCTTTATATACCTCGCCGGTCCGCCCATCGCCACTGCGGAGCCGTACTTGATGATGAGTGAACTGCCTGCGCGTACGATCTGAGCATAATGTTGACGTCGCGCCACTTTAACGCACTTTGCCTTCTCTAACTAGTAAACCAACGACTGCTGTGGACAGAAGATTCTGGCCCTAGAACCTCTACCATAGTCAGATGCGGTCAGGGGCAGCAAGGCCAACTGCAATTAAACGAGGCCCCTCTTAACTGCTCATAAGGTCTGCGACGTTCAGCACAAGCCCAACGGGCCGGCAATGTGTATACGAATTGTCCGCGTTGAGCGATGCCGACGAATCCCGCGAACGAAAAGGCCGTGATGCCAAAGAGGGGCCATTGAACAAGCTAACCGGTCTTACCTATCTGCAGCCAATATGGTATGATCTCGGGATAGTCCCAAGGTCCGAATAAGAAAACGAGCAGACAAAAAGGACGGCCTTTCAGGACGCTCTGGCGTTGCTCGAGTCAGCACCCCCGTTGTTGGATCGTCTCTTGGCCCTAAGGCTAACCAACTTGACTTCAAGTATCCCCCAGGGTTCCGGACTAAGAAGTCATCAGGAGTACCGCTGGTCGGGTGGGACTTCTTCTACTCGAGTTTTCTCTCCCTTTTTTCCTCTCGAAAAGCTTCGAGAAGCCGCCCAGAGTATGTGACTCGATGAGAGTGTGCGCGTTAGTGTACTCAGTAACCCACGAGGTCGGGATCGTGGTCTCTGAACATCCGAGCACCTTGCCTTCATCAGCAAAAGCAAGTTTAAATGACTCCGAGCAAGGGCTCAATGAAGCTGAGCAAAGCGACCGCGGATGACGCCACCCCCCACCACCCACTTGCAGTGTGGTACGAAATGATAAAGGCCATTGCTTTTGCAGAAGGTGCTTCTGAAGTTCTTAAGTTTGAAAAGGAAAAAGCATTATAGCCCACCAAGAGCATTATCGCCGAAATATTTTAAGGCGGCTTCGTTTTTATTGGTTGGTGTTATCCCGTGTTATATATACATATATATATATATATATATATATATATAACAAACACTCACAAGCGACAATGGCGTTCTTTTTTTATCGTTTATATCGTATTTCTCCCAATGAAACGTGTTTCAATCGCAATTCATACCAGTTAGTTCCAGTGGAATTTTATTTTCGACTACTTTTCTACTTTTTCGCCTGTTTTTACATGTAACTTGCTTGGGACTTGCACATCAGCTGAATGTGACCCTTACAAAACATGACAAAGCTCACCAAAATTCACAGTGGCTACCACGTAAACGCCGTCCACCTGATGACTGGACTTCACGGCGAGAACAAGAGCTGTGCACCTCTTTATTGTATTTGCATTTCTACTTTGCAAAGGCGTTTGATAGAAGTCTTCAATCACAACTCGCATACGAAACTAATTAAGTTGAGCATTGATAGAAGATGGTCTCAATTTCGCTGCGCTTCCGGCGTTCTCCAAAGGCTCTGGCATTCGACTATTCCTCTGCACGTTAGGATTCGAAGAACATCTTTGCGTAGGGATTCTGTAGAGATCCTGTCCTAACCACCTAAGCTAAAGCTACACGGTCCCTGTAATGACGGCATTGATCAACATTTGCCAATTACCGCGTTGATCAGTGATCCTTTAAGAACCTTCGTGTTGCCTTGCCACACATAGGATTACCGGATTTCGAGGGACACAATTTCGCCTGAACTAATGATTATAATGCTCAGGTTCTTTAATGGTTGAGAAAATCAATTACGAAGTGGTACCAGCGCTGCTGCCCTCGTCATTGCGCGGGCATCGATCAGCCTTCGCCGACGTCGCCGATAGGACTAATCCATCATTTGGCGGTGTCGTCGATAAATTCTCTAATAATTTCCAGGGTATTCATTTTACGATACTTGCTATATCGTCCTAGTACACAGTTCAGTAAAAGACAATTATTAATACAACATTTGAATATTTGCACAGCTCTTTTTTACGCTATATCCGCATTGTGCCCTTTAACAAATTTAAAGTATTTTGTATCTCCCCTTTGATGGAATAAAGGCTTCTTTTAGTTGCATTCTCTGTGGAGTAACGGGAATACATGGCCAGAAACTTTTTTTGCTTATTTGTTTGACCTATGTACACAAAATAGCTGTGTCTTGCTTGTGACATGCAATGTTAGCTAAAGATAATGTTGAGGTAAGACTCGGCGGTCAACGAGACAACACCTCAGCGGCTTGCATAAACTCCGTCATTATAACAGCTTACGTATGAGAACCATTATCATTCGCCAGCACCTGTTTCCCCCATTCGAGCAGCACCGACAGACAGGAACGTTGCAATTACAGACTTTCGCCAGGCATTCAGCGACGGCAAGTTAACGGAAGCTTTGCTTGCGTGCGCGACGCGTATGCAAGTGATCCGTAACCATAGCATCAAATGGAACACAGAACTTTTGCTTTCACAAGAAGCGCCATGAATAAACTGCTCTGTGGCCATTCCCCTCCTTTCCGTTAAGCGGTAAAGGAAAAGCAGCCGCTTCTGCTACTTCTCCTTACGTCGAGCTAGAAGTGGATCACTTGACTGCTTAGAGAAGGACGAGGAACGGCCGGGGGAAAAAAGAAGCACAAAGAAGAGAAGCAAGACATGCCCGAAGACGGAAAGGCGGCTCAGAGCTTCAACCGGCCCAGTTCATTGGGTTCCGACTCTCACTGAACGCGAGCTTTTCCCGGTTTTTCCACCTCATTGGAATATAAGTGCAGACAGACGACTTAAGTGCAGCCTCAGCTATTCTAACACCCGACGATCTGTACGAGTGATGGTTGCGCCCGCAAAACGGAGCTTCCCCGGCGCGGAAGAACTCCATGCCGGACGTATCTGTTCGATTTTAGCTTTGGCGGAGTGCAAAACCGAGGAAAAACCTAAATTCTGCGGGGACTAAAGACCCACATTAGCCTGCGTGGGCTAACGCTACGAGCAGGCGATACGCCAGATATGGACAGAAAAGCATCGACACAGCGCGCAGCTTCTGACCGATGTATGAATACTATTTGGTTGAGGGACTTGGCCGGGCCTTCATATCCTCCTCTCGCCTTTCTTAGGTCATCATAGCACAGCACTCACAGAAACGGCCTCAAGAACCGCGAAGGACACCCACCATAAACCGAACGACTCTATGACCGATCAACAAACTGACTTGTGTTTTGCTGCTCCGACGGCGGAGAAGTATGAGTCGCGCGACTTTGCTTTGGTCAGCGAATGTGTGTCTTCAATGGACGAGGTCGTCTAAGATTGACGCTGAAGTGTCGGACCCGACAGAGGAATACGCTGTGACCAGCACAGTCGTATACGGACTGCATGAGTTTCAACCAATAAACACTTAGCCCCGAAGGTCCGTTATAGGAAGCTACAGATGTTCGCGAATACAACAGATGAAACAAATGCCGACGTCGGAGCATTTGGATTACTGCTCTGTCGACCTCGACTTATTTTTGAGAAGTCAGCACTCTAGTGGGATGCTCTAGCGTATTATGTACGGCGCCTCTTGAAGGCCTTCAAAATGGGTTTTCTTTATTGCGTCTCACATTTAGCTGGTCAGAAGATGGTATTGTTTTTTCGTTGATTTCTCTTCGACGCACTCGGCTGACTCTGTCGCTGGATTTAACTAATTTATTATGACCGTTCGCAATTATCGGTAGACAAACGTTTGCGTACGTTACACAGTACAGACGTTAATTTGCTACACGCATCCAATGTGGTAATATATATATATTTATGTATAGTCATACGCATGCCTTCTAAGGTCTCGGAACATCCGGAGCCTATTAAAATTGGGTTATTCAACTGGAATCGCTGAGAAAGACGATGCGAAACATGAACTTGGGCTGACGTCGTATGCTGCCCTGCTCCGTTCCGGGCACTGCTGTTCGCTCGCTCGCACGCACGCACGCACGCTGGGTTGGCCCCCTTCGCTCTGGTTCACCGACCAGTCGCCCTCATCCGGCAGCAGCGCCATCTCGAAATGAAGGATTAAAAGTTAGACACCCGCCATGGCTATTGAGAGCCTGCACGAGGATGGTTCCATCGCGAACCCTGCGAGCACCTGGTCCCCGCGCACCGAAAGGCGAAACCCATCATCGAAAAACTCTATAGAGCGGTCTTCACTTGTAACTTGTTCATTTCATACGGATTTCGCCAGTGAATCTACACATTCTGAATGTCGAGTTGAACGTAGAACACTCAGTATGTATCTAAGATGCGTACTTATCTGCGGTCCGTCCAGACGGGAATGCATGCTAGACTGTAACGATCCGCTCGTCTGAACGCGAGCAAGTCATATCGAATTAGTTGCTTTCGAACTATGTAATCTATGTCAGCCTTGCCTATCTGCCACGCCAAGGCTTCGGCCAAGTATGCGTATTGTTCTAATCATGTTAAACTTGTTCCGAAGGCAGACTTGTTCGATACGGCTTCGGACTGTTGCATGCTGCACGATCAATAAGGAATCTACATTTATGAAACACCAAATGCGTAGCCATTCGTATTCCTGAGAAGCAAATCTGAGAACAAGCGGCTGATCACGAAGAAGGCGTTTTGGCAGCCTAATCGGTGTGCACATATCGTGCGAGTCCAGGTTTGCTACAAACCTACCCTACGCCACCCTCCCGTACATCACAGTCCAATAATCACCGAACTCGCCGATGTTCGATATGATTAGAGAGTTGCACCATTCGGTTGAAATATGCTGAACGTATAGTGAAGAATAGAATACACGCCAAGCTAATTAGAAATCGATAATAATGAGATCCATTCGAACCGTTTGCGCGAGCCTCCAGGAGGAGTAACCTCAACCTGTACACGGTAGAGCACGACTCACGTTTTTTATACGTATTAAAAGCAACGACGATATACGGCGACGACGATGACATATTAGCGATTCTGAATCACTGTGTAATAATGGAGATAGGAAAATATACGAAAACCGCGTGTTCACTCACCAGGTCTGACGCAACTCCACCCGCAGAGTCCATCGCAGAGGCACTTCTTCTTCGACGAAATACAATCTTCGTCGCTTTTACATTTTCGAAGACAGGAACGACCAAGAGCAGCTGCTTCTTCTCTATTCTGTGGACAACCTTCTCGTTGATCCTCATCTGAAACATTCGAAAGAGTTGAACCGTAGCACAGGTGAGGCGAGGGTCTAACACGAAGAAGCACAGAAACGTGCTTACGTTAGTTCTATCTCGGTTTCGCACTCGACATAATGTGACGTGGTACCTTTAGCACACGCTCTATAGATATAATAGAGAAAAATTTAGAGACACAATGTTTTGCGTAGATTTACACGATTGCTGAATGAGTACTGGATGCCGGAGCTCAGGCAGAGGTCACCGGTTTGAACGAATGGAGTCGACATTAGCAACCGCGCTTAATAATATCTGGAGGCATTGACTTAGACACACGATCACGCTGGGACGATAAAATCCAAAAACATTCTCAAATAAATCTCAAACACGTGACGTTCTTAGATACGATCGTGCATTTTATCTAGAAATTATTCTATATCGCCTCAACTAAAGATATTGATGTACAGCTTAGTACTGGTGAACATTTTTTCCACAAAGAACAATCTCCTGTAATCGCAATAACGCCTGTCTAGAAAAGTGACGGAGGCCCCAGCTAAGCATTGGTGAAACCCAGAGATTCTAAGATGTCCCGGCCTTACGACAAACACGAGTACGAACTCTATTGTGCCATTGTGTCTCGCCTTTATTCCGTCCTCGCACGTCCCACCGCCACTTGGTGAAAAATCACCAAGACCAACCAGAGACGCCTCTCAGAACAAGCGTCGCTCAACGCTTCCAGAACAACGAAACAGTCTTACACCTGTCTTGTTAGGGTGGGTTCGAATTTCATGCTTAATTAGGTTGCCCTGCTCGCTCTTACCCTGCGCACTGCTCAGACCCCCACCTGACATGACCATGATGCAGGATCATATGGTCCAGGCTGTGTTGGCTGTGTTCCCTGTGACAGTAATCAATTCTTCTTTCTAGATCAGGTTGCCGAGCAAAAAGGTAACAAGGGAACATCCCTTTGAATGCCTAACCACATCAACCTAGATAATGGACCTTGGGGTCTTCAGCAACAACATCTGTACGCGTAGGTGTCCAACTCCAACGGTGTTGCATGCAATGACCCGCTATAGTGTCCCCAATTTTTTTTTTGCTACCATTTGCCATGAGTCAGGCCATCGTCAGACCAATGCCGTATTAGGAAGTACCCGTAGCATACGCTTGTCTACTCGCCTTCAGCCATACGTCATATTTAGCCAACGAGAAACCTTTATACAATAACTAAAGGGTTTGTTAACCACCGTAAAATGCATGCAGGTAATACAGTAGCTGCGTGACGGTTGTTGCTGACAAATGACCGTAGCCGAAAGACAGCAGCAAAGCAACACAGCTGATGCGCTTGTGGGCGATTAAGTTCCAGCTTATGCTGCACTACGGTAATTCCAAGCCATCTTACTCAACTGCTTACTGTAGATCAGCAAACAGAAAAGGCACTGCTGCAGCTCATTCAGGCAGCTAATAATTGTCTGGATGGAAATGCATTTCAAAATTTTCTCATCGCCTTCAATTTTACTGCTCCCCCGTAAATAAGTTGATGTCAGATATCGGCGAGCGTGCAAGTCCAAGCCTATAACAATACACTGATCGTCTATGCAGCCTCGTTTTATTCTGAGGAAGCATGAAATAAAGGACTTAGTAGAAATAAAGGAAGTAGTAAAATAAGAACAAGTGCTCTCCTATAATAGCGTTTATTTTGCTCTAGACAAAACTATGCACACAGGAAATTACGCAGACGCTAACTAGGATGCGTGGTATATATATATATATATGTATATATATATCTGCTGTAACTGCGATATATAGAACTGCAGTTAAGTGAAACTCACACCAACATAATTAAATTCTGTGCGTAAACTGTTTTTAAGTTTAAGGCACTCCATTTGACAAATGTGAATATTTTCAGCTGTTCACTGGATCGTTAGAACCGATGTCATTTATGTGAGATGTATCTATTCGACAGAGGCATAGATTTTCTATTTCTCCCTCTATTACGGTCATATATACCGAAGTTAGCGAAGGAACTCGCTGAATATATACATGCTAAGGTTCTTCGGTTGACAGCTACATATGTACCTGAAACGCAGTGTTGTCCTACTATTGATGAGGTGGCTAAAAACACTAACAGGTCTATACTTGCTGCATCTGAGTGTTTATTATATGGGTGATGCTGTTCCCAAGAACAAAACAACTGGTAGCCAACGTACGAGGGCAACCATTTAATCCTTAGAAGAAACAAAAAAATTTGTTAGGATTCCAAAGTATGCCAAGAATACGCCCACTAAGGTCGGATTACCTACGAAACCTTCTAACGCGTGGATACCAATGAACTAAGATGGCCCGGGATACAATATTGCCTGTTAATGGACCTATTATAGGGTGGTCAAAATATGTTAGAAATAGGCTTTCTAAGGATCCCATTACATGAATGTATTTTGATGTGCCAGCGCTGGATTCGTCAAATTCTTTTGAATATCGAGTAACAATCTTCTTGCACATCCGGTGCCGCAGCCGACGAAACCGAAACTTCCGTATGAATGAATACGCGGGTGATAAAATGGACGACGCCCATTTCGTGGCAATAATCTCGTACGTACTCTAAACATTGCAAACTTTAGAGCTCCACGAACAGCCGTACCTGCCCAGGGCGGATTTGGGTTTGCAAAATATTTAACGAGTTCACGAATGCCTTGAGCAACTAACGCAGCGACAATAGCAAATCCAGAATGCATTACAATATCCTTAACGGCTTGACCCTTGATAGTTCCTCCTCTTCCACTACCACAGCGACTGTACTTGGCCAGTGATGACATAGATTATCAATATCGATATCCAGACGGCCACTTGGGCCGGCGTTCTCTAATAAACATGGAAAAATAATTAACTACGGCTATCCGGTAAAGGTACTTCAAGCGTGCAGCAACACGCCTCCCTATAATCCTCAGCGTTCGTTCGCAACGGCGAAGATTCCGTCCGGCGAAGTCTCTTCAAAAGATTATCTCCCTTTTGATAATAAATAACGAACAAACTCACGAACAACTAAATTGACTGGCCACCTCTTTGAATGGTCCCACATAAAACGAAGTGCAACTGCTCAGTGAAAAAACTCCTGGGAAAGTGGCGGTTAATACTGAGGCCGCCACGTCCATAGAAAAGCACAGCCGATGATCAGATAAGAACATCGTAGCATCGCAACACGCAAAGCGCGTTCGTATTTCGCAGTCAATAACTACAGCGATGCTGACGTGAACGCACTACAACTTCTTGGCCGGTAACATTGCACCAGGGTACTTCGTGTTTGGATTTGAAACTACACCCGCAACTGGTATTAAACATCTCCAAGGGTACGTTCGCTTACTTCACGTAGAAACTTCAATTATATCACGTCAAAGTCACCTTAAGGATCCCATATCGAAGCAGCAAGAGGAACAAGTCACATTAAACCGCATTGTTCAAAGTCTGAAGCGCATGAAGAACATGGAGAATTCAGAATTCAAGGACAACGAAGTGATCTGGATCGAGCCATTCAAGGACTGCTTAATTGACCAAAAGGCCATCATACCAGAGGTGGCTAAACATGGCCCAGCCATTTACGTGCGTCACCATAGAAACCTTCTACAATTATAAAGCCTTCTCATACGCATTGCATCACGAAATTTTAGATCTGACGTCATACATCCTCTGACGACCAAGCAGAGCAGGAAAATCTCGAGCCGCCAACGGCTGCCCGATATATTACAAAAACAGAAGCAACTAATAGCAAGGTTAGGCCATCATTACGGTGGAGAAGCCATGCTTATTGACGACCTCTACGGTCGGCTTCAATGGGACGAACTAGCTAAGATCTACGACCGCTACCCATATAAGTCGAAATTAAAGGATCCTATGGAGAGTTTACGACCGATTCGGACAACGTAAGCAACTGTTGTGGGTAAATTCTGTCCGGATTTTCTGTTGACGTTTCCCCCTAGCCCTCTCGCTGTTCTTCTGCAAACGGTGTATTTGCTTTCCTTGTTCAGCTAACTAGTGCATTACGAACAGAACTCCCGAGTCACCAAAGTTAATGGTTTCCCGTCGTTGACGTCGGTAGCACGTTCGGAGCTATACCGTATGTTCATCCTTCATTTTCTACCCCGCCTAAAGGCATTTGTGTACATGCCAGGGCCCAAGTACGGGCTAAACGGTCGCACCTGTTCTCAGCAGGCCACAAACACGTCCGTCCAACGAAAAACTTCTTCCCGAATGTTCAGCTGCCCGCAATGGACAGACTCGCTCCGTTCAAAAGGACGCAGGCTGGCTGGCGTCACTTGTGACCTTCACCCGGCTCGTCTTGCCACTTCGAAGGAACCGTCATTTGCGTCTTTAGCACACACAAACATGATGAATAAATATCCCACAGTCCGTCGTCTGGGCGTCCGCTCAGAGTTGATACCCTTCAAGGCGCTCGCGCGTTGGCAGCCCCCTACTAAGAGGCGCTAGCACAATGGCGGCGAATAACTAAGCAGTCGAAGCCGTCAAATAGGCGCTTCAGCGTAAAAAAAATGACGAACTGGGGTGCCGACTCGCATCGCTTCGGGTACTCGATGTGAAGACGCGAAATTTTTTTCTGTCAAAACACCGTCTAATGGGCGTTCCGGCGGGCAGCTCTACGGCCAGACATGTAGGTACGTACCTGGTTCTGAAAAGGACAAGGTCACCTTTACGAGTGTACTCTACTCCAAAGAATGAATCGTCTTGTCCTTGTCCGCTCTCGTAGGAAACGTAGTTACTAGATGGATTCCGACTACTCTTTTGAACCCATTCGCGTACACCCTTAGGGCGACCGGAAGTAACACACACGCAGGTGCATTTTTCCATATCCGCCAGCCACGCTTGCATGCTTGTTTGGTGGTTGAAGGTGTGTTTAGCAACGAAGCAGTGCGAGCGTGCCAGTAGCGTCGATGTTATTCATTGGCTGAAAACAATCGTTTGTTATTATTTTACGGCATGCAGGGCGACGCATTGCTCTACGGGTATGTTTCTAGCACCGTTTATTATGCAGGTCGGCCCGACCTTAGCATACGCGGTTAGAAGATTAGAAACCTTTTTAGTAATGATTCTACTGAAGCCGCGTTGCTTTGCACAGGTAAAAGTCATTGCCCTATCTACCCACCTACCCAATCACTTCGAACACGACGATACTCGCTCACTATTCTTTGTCTCAAATCGTCGATCTGCGCATGTTTAACATGAACCGTGTCGATGCCTTTCAACGTCGGGCGTCTACCTTCGAATCGAGCACAAGCGCGAACACAAGCGAAATGCTACTTCAGAGCGAGAACTGCGACAAGTCTTACTCGATTCGCTGAGAATCACTTCGCGACTGTAACAACGTCATTACGGAAGCAGCTGATACGATGTCCATAGCACTGACAAGGCTGTGTTCTGACCGAACGACTGGTTTTGTTTTTTTGAGACATAGAGAGGGGGAAACACATAATATTTTGCTTCGTCTCGGCGCGCTAGCATCGATGCCAGCAGCTGCGAGTAGGGAACATCTTCCTGAAGAAAACAATCTACTAAACCTTCCCACTGATGCGACGTAATAGCAACAAAAAGCTGACGGTTGTTCGCTACGACGTTTGAATCCGACGAAGACTCGATCCTCGTAGAAGCCAGTCTCGTACAGTGAATCCCTGCTTCTGCGTTCTATCCCATTGACTCTTTGGCAAACCTCGTTCTCTTCTCTAGATGTTGTCCTCATTGAGTCGTCTCAGGATCTAGAAACACAGGAAGTGAGCAGGTTTCAGAAGAGACAGGGTACGGCTAGCGCATCGCGTTACATCGCGCGTCCCAGGGTCACACCACTACGACGCGCGACTACAGCCACCATGACCAGTCGACGATGCTGGGTCGACCGTGATGCCGAAGATCCGAGTAGTCGACGAAACTACGTCACCGAACGATTGCGCAGAAGTGAAAAAGATGGTTCAGACAGGGCCGAAGGGGGTGTATCGAGTGACTTACTGCTGTCTTCATTGCTAATACTAAACCGCTTACAACCGACCGACTGACTGACCGACTGGCCGGCCGGTCGGTCGGTCAATATTCAACGCAAAGCTTCTCGCCGGCTGAGCCGTCGCTGCCGTGTCGTCGAGTGGCGCAAAGCCACCCACCACTGACTTGTAAAGATCAGAAAGTGTGTGGTCTTCAAAATACATCCCTTCTTCCGTCTCCGCCTTGCAGAAGCGAGAAGGCGCTGCAGCCTGGATGCCCGGGGAGGAGTGGCGATGCGTCGGGGGAATTTGTCACCACCGAGAGAAGAACGAGTCCCCTGTTCCTTCCCGACGAACGAGTGTTCCCTCGGAATAAACCGCCAGCCCTTAATTCCGTGAAGCGCAGCCCTTAAATCTCTACCGTTGTAGATTTCACTTCTTTCTTTCGTACACTCTAACGTGCAATAAAATGATTCTGGGCTCTCTCGAATAATACCTAAGACAGATACAACGAAAAAGAGACAGCTGAGTTCTTTTCCTCTCACTGAGGCTGCGAGTCATTCGTTTGGTTCGCCTGGGCGCGCACAACAGCAGGACGCATGTGAGGTCTCATAGATAGGAGGATGCTTGAAGTTTGTTGAACGAGGTCGCATTTTCCAAGGCCAATCTGCTGTCCAAAGCGCTCAGTCTAATGTTAGTGTAGCGGTCGTGCAACTTGTGGAACTCCTTGTGGAAGATTTTGTCCTTTTCGAACGTCAAACAACGAAAAAAAAAAACCACGGAAAAACACTAACGGAGGGTTACGGGAAAGGGCAGATAAGGGTATGAGGTGGAGACCCTAACAATGGCCTTATCAAGCCGCACACATAAGACAAAAGGTAACGGCCTTTTTTCAGACGCTGGGCAGAGGCCACCCAGGCCAATACCAGTGATATCGGTCACGCTGAGTCGCTATTCCATGGCCCCCCGGCCTCTCACCTATCCCTACTGGGCGTCCCCGCGTCGCTGTGCACAGCGCACATAATATAGATTAATATCTTGAGCGCACTTCTAGCAGTCTCGCACGTTCGTGTACGCACGCACGTGTGTGTGTGTGTGTGTGTGTGTGTGTGTGTGGGGGGGACTTTCGCTATGGAATTCGACGTTGCTACTTGCCAGTGTCCCCCACAGCCCAACTTGGACTGGCGGGCAGTTCGCACGTACCTCCTTGTTGGTACGAAGAACGATGGACTAAGGACAACGAGAGAGAGAGAGATAGAGAGGTTGAATGAATATTCCAGCTCACAGGTTACTTTACAAGGTCAAAATGTACAGTCCAGGAGAACGTAGGTGAATAAGGAAGGTTGGCTTGAGTGCGGTGTAGCTTGAAAATGAAAAGTAAAGGGTATCTAAGAAACAGAGCAGAGGACAAACGAGGCATGTGTTGCCTGATCAACACGGCGAATCGAGGGCAAGCGTGATAAGCGAGTGTGATAAGCGAGTGTGATAAGCGAGCGAATCTGAAAACAACCAAGTAACGAATTAGTGCACTAATAATGCATGTCAAGCGTTACTTCGGTGATCGACGTCGTTCCGGGTACGCGCACCACCACGCAGACCACCCCTCCGCTTGTCGAAGTTCGCCCTGCTGTGGCTAAACGAGCGTCATAAACGCCATCCTCGTATGGGGGTCTGGTTAATTGTCGGTCTTTCGCTTACGCCATTACGTCTGCATGCGAACGCAACAGCCCTCGAACGCGTGCTCAAATGGAGGGAGGGCATCAGGTTTACCTAAGAGGGCCGTGGCCGTGTTCAGGAAGCCTTCAACTGGATGACCTTGCTTGTCGAACGCCTGCGCTGCCCTGATCGGGTCTGTTCTGTTGCGGAGATCCATTTTTAGTATCGGACGCAGCACTCAGTTGTTCATTCATTCATTCATTTGGTAATTCGCTATCTGTTTTGCGTTCGTTGTAACGTGGTTACAACACGGCTTGCACTTCAGAGGAGGACACGTTTGGAGTCAGACGTTCACTCGTTGAAAGCGCGTCTTCGTAGAACATTTGTGTGCGTAATCATTGTTTTGGCGTGACGTACTGTTACAATGGTTTTTTTTCGTCTCTTATCAAAGGACACGAAATCGCTTGTTTCGTAACCCGTAAGACTTTGTATGCTCATAAATGGCTAAGCCGGTAGCAGCTTCAATTGAAAGGCGTCCATTCTTCTTTCTTCGTTCTTTTGCTCGCCGTTTGTGCGTGTCTTCCTCGGCATTGGACTTCTGCTGGTTGGGCTATGTAGGGTCATGTAGTAGTAGTAGTAGTAATAACAACAATAGCAAGCAGCAGTCAGTGTGAATTCGCTCCCTTTGCCCTTCATGTAAGTACACAAGTTACTCGTACCCTTCACGGGCTTTTGGCCAAGGTCAAACGGCAACGCTGTGAGATATCGCGCGATTCAATCCGGTGAGATAATTTGTTTCCTGTTTTCCAGCACATTAACATCAGCCAAAGCGTTCCTATATCAAGGCCATATGTCGTCAGCCATAGAGGATCGAGGCTCGTAACCCTTCCATGATCACACTTTGCCGTGTGCTTACTATACAAAGTTTCGAGGGGAAGCGATCTGTTCCGGAGGATAACTCGTGGGCGTACTCAAATGTTTATTTGCGTGCAACCAACGGAAAAACAGCTGCGCCGGGAAACCGTCCATGGCGATGATAGGTGGAAAAAATTCAATGTGAACAATATAATGGTCGTTCATTTGAAATTGGATGTTCTTCAATAGTGATTAAGGATACACGTACGCACGCACGTGCGTGTCTGAAAACTCATTTGATATATATATATATAAATATATATTAAATATCTTCACATCATCTTGACCTCTTATTATAGATAGAGGGCGGCGTCTCGAGGATTTTTTGGACATTTTTTTAATCGATTTTAAATCGGTGTTTTTCTCTACATCGGAAACGAAACAACATTGTTTGACAACTATTTACTTCGATAGCAGCTCGATATAATCGGCTTTGGACCACAGCTCGCACGCAGCAATCGCAGTTAATCAAGTCCAAAAACATTTATGAGCTGTTCTGTTCTCAAGGTTGCAACGCCGCTTGGAGGCTTTCCTCTCTTCTGTCTTCGCAGATCTTCCATCCCACGCGACGCAAAGCCTGATAGCAAAACTGGCTCCACGAAGACTGAAGTTAGTTAGCGAAGCCTAGCACCTCATGTGTGGATAGTGAAAACAACCCATGAGGAATAATTCGAAACCGTTTGTTGACGAAGCCGATGTCCAAGTAGTCAACTGCATTTCGTTTACGTGTCGTTCAAGACGACTACAGCGGAACAAAGTCGAAAGTTTTGCAAAGCTCTGCAATGTTGAGCCGCAAAAAATTTGATTGTACGACGATGCGATCGGGACCCCACCGTCTTCATATCAGGCGCTTCTTCAGACGCGCATGTCTAATCCTGAAGAGTTCTCGTCAACAGAGTTTTCCTATGGAAGAAGATCCCGTTACAGGGTCGCTACAGAAAGAGTAGCTGAGTTGGGTGTGCGGACTCGATTGCCGTTGTTGCACATTTACATGCTTTACATGTACGTGGGGGTGATCCGTCATACAGGATAATGCAAAAAGCCCTACCCTGAACGTTAATGGTCGCTGATGGAAGACAAAAAAGATATTTATCTTAGATCACAGAGTTGCCAAAAGTCGTACAATAAATATTAGTTAAAAAAGTTATCATTTTCCAGGCGCGTTTATTTGATTTAGATCAATAAATTCACTGCTGTGTCAGGTGGACTCCTTTTTAATAGAGTTCAGGTTGTATCAAGGCACGATGGAGAAATTAGGGGTCCCATAGAGACACAGACAGACAGACAGAGTTGGCTGGTCTGTTCCTTTTATGCTCCGTGACGCTTTTGGACGAGGTAGCAGCTGTCCATTGGGTATAGGTCCCCAGAGGTGTCATACAGGAGCGTTTCCCCGAACTCTACGCGGTCAGCTGCGTCACGCCACTCAGCCATACACGCTAAGCCTGCTCACAGGCTCAACGTGTCTTGCGATGACTTGAAGGGTTTATTCACAGCAGATTCGAGCAGATGATGCCTTTCTGCCAATATTGAGTGTGATTCGTTTACATTCAGCCATAACAGGTACAGGAACCAATTGAAAAGCAGACAGCAGCTCTGTGTTATGTCGCCCAGCGAACTCCTTCTCCTTCGAGGACGAACTACGGGCGAACCCATGGGATGTCGCCCCGGATATCTAGGCCGACCTGTCACTCATCACGATCTCGTAAAAAAGTTCTCACCAATTATTTTATTATTATTCAAGATATTCAAGGTTGATATTTTGAGCTAAGCGCTCGTTATAGGGCGATTAACGTCAGTGTAATTGTTGCCAGTGTGCGCGTCTTGTTGTTATCCTGTCTCGCACAGGCCAACCAACAGCCTTCACGTCCAGCCGTGCGTGCGTGCATGCGTGCGTGCGTGCGCGTATCAGAAGAAGAGCCTAATCACGGACTGGTCAAATGGCCACAATGACTTCCGCTAGAGCCCAAACTCGCCCAAAATCGATATCAGCGCTAGGGCGGCCACTGCCAATGCTAAGGACATGCCGCCCGTGAATGGTAGAAAGGCACAAAAACAAGCGCACTCACAAACTTGCTCAAACTTCTGCGTCTCTATTCTCTCCCCTAGTCTTCTCGCTTGTGTTCGCCCTCTCCAAGGTTGCAAGTTTCGTCCCTTACTCCAAGTCGACGGTAGCCCCAGGGGCAGACTCGAGAAATGACTGACGTACGCGAGTGCGTGGCTAACAAATGAAACATAATGAACGCTTCGTCTTCGCCCATCTGTTTCGCCACAGCAGGCGGAAATTAACGGGCACAGATGATGCAGAAGAATCGCGCGATGAGTCCGGCTTGCCAGGCCCTCGCCAAGAGCCCTCGGGGACCACACGGGGGTGTGGGGTGGCGGCTGATGCAGACAAACAAAAGTCGAGACCGGGGGAAGTAAATGTGCTGGGTGCTCACGCAGACCCAACAAAAGTCGCGTCAAAAGAGCGTCAAACGGAAAACGCGGTCGACGCGCGAAAGAGCCGTGCCGAGTGTGGCACGTGCACACGTTGCGGTCGATTCTAGTTGTTGGTGACTACCCCCTGGAATGTGGCGGTTGGTGGCTCCAGTGGGCGTTCTGTGTCGACACACGGTCCGTCTCAATGAATTGGCTCAAATAGCATTTTGGTCACGATGCGACCTCGTCACGGATGATGATGGAGGACAACCGCCCGTTAGGTGCCGATTGTCTATGCGAGGACGTCGTAGTAGCGCGAAGAACGGGACGAACGCTCTGCGCTCTGACAGAGACGCAGCTCTTGCCGATGAAGACGGAGACAATCGCGTCTCCGTTCTGCGTCCAGTTCCGACGAGGGGTAGCAAAGTGCAGCGGCAGTGCCAGAACTGTCGTCGATCGTCGTAGAATCGCCCCGACGTCTTCGAGGTGGAGCAGTTAGAGAACATCTACTACTACTGCTACTATTAGTACTGCTACTACTAGTACTGCTACTGCTCAGTGTATGGCCGCGCCTTTCTCAAATGCAGTTTCGATCGTGGATGGCCTATGCGCGCGGCCTAGCGGCGGTGACGATGTTGGCTGTTGTTAAGTTCATTACGAAGTTCTTTCCCACAGTTGTTTATGAAGGGGTGGGACGATGTCGCCTGCAAGGAGACACAGGAGTAGACAGCGCGCGCCGGGCCAACGATGGCAAAACGTGGGCGTCAAGCGAGCGAGTTCGCGACTAGGCAGTCGATCATCAGCGTACGCAACATCTATCCATGACGGATTAAAATTCAAATAAAACGAATGTGTGCGAACGAAGGGTTGTCTACTTGACAGTGTTGGACTGTTCAACGGAACGATCATCCGTGTCGGACTAGGTCGGGGTGCGCGGTTTAGGTTTATTGTTATGTCGTTTGGCCAACCTCTTAGTCGCCCGGCGTAACCCGGCCGGCCACCCAAGACCCAGACGGCCATTCGAGTTGGATTCCATGACGGTGTAGTCGTCGAACAGAACATGAAGAACCAGACAGAGCTGCCACCCGAAAGGAAGTGCCCCTCGCAGAGTAGCCTAGCCACGGCTGTGCTCAATGTATTCGGCCGTTACACATTTTCCGCATTTGCAGGTGCCTTCTCTCACAATGCCGCCAAGGTGATCCAGTCGCGTCCATTTTGGCGTTCTGTGCCTGTGTGCCCTCCTCCAGCGTAGGCGGCAGCAGCTTCGTCAAGCGAAGAATTTCCAGGCTACGAATCGTTGGTTCAGGACAACGGCGACGGCGACAGAGTGAACCAGACTAAGGAAACCAGACTAAGCTCTCTTCCTCCGGCGGCTTCTGGTCACCTCCCGAACACGGTCGAGAAAATCTTGCTGGTTGATAAATGTAAGCTACGTATTACACTCCTCAAAGAAAGCTCCCACACGGCTCCTCCTCCTCCTCCTCCTCGATGTCTCGCATCGAAGCGTCTCTCAGTTCGTTTGTCATGGACGAAGGCGTGACAGACAAGCGTTCTGTCTAGGCTGTAGCAGTCATTGTACATTGGGATAGAAGCATCGGGCGCGAGCAGAAGGTCACATCCCCTACAATTGCCTGCCTGCAATTGTGTTTAGTGCGTCTCGCGACAACAACCTCGACAACAAACAATTCCGCTGACACAGTTCAAGCAGGCAACCGCACAGTAGTCGCCGCCGCCCTTCGGGGGAAAGATGGCTGAGGCACAGATCTGTTATTTCGGCACAAAAGAGAGAGAGAGACTGTGTTGTCCTAATTTCTCCTTGTTGACCGTACACATGTTGGTTGCTCCAAAATTCGACGCTTTGTGGCGCTCGAGTGATCACTCGTTCCTGTTGCTTAGCTCATTTCAAATCTGTGGTGGCCATCCAGCGTCACTAAAGGACGTTAGTTCAAGATACGTCAACTGCAAAAGCCTAAAATGCATTTGAGCTCCTATTCCGAGGCCTGGCAGGAGCAGCGATCAGGCGAGCGCCGCTGATCGACTATGGGGCGGACATTTGTGAGACGGATAAAATTAGCACACACACACACACACACACACACACACACACGTCACGTGGCGGCGGTCTGCCTGATACATCTTTCAAGGATTGCTTAAGGGGACCTATAGCGAAGGCAAACGAACGAAGAATTGGCCTTCATAAACGGTGCAATCGATCTTTGACGACGATCTCATCGGTTGTCGACGCGTCACTCAGCAGCGAGAGCGATCGATATTCATGTGTGTCTGTCTTGAGCGTCAGGTCGTATCTATTAAGGCCACGTGAACAGTTCGTACGTTAGACGACAAACAACGCGTCCGGCCGGCCAACGTGCACAACGTCGATTATAGACGCGCTAGGAGCAGATTCGTTTTTGCAGGGGGTCTGTTTGAGGTAGAAAAATGTCGTACCAGTAGACCTGTTTTGGAGGCTAGCAGACCGAAATGTGAAAACAAGTTTCTATTCAGGCGCTCGAATGTGTTCATATTGTTCGTAGGTACATGGAACCGCGTCTGACGGAATCTCTATGGACCACGCGCGCACGCCTTTGGACGGCTCACTTTGGAACAGAATCGTGTCACATGTTCTCGCTTGTGACGACGGCGGCGGCGGCGGTTGTCGTCAAGCGTTTTCGATCGAGTGTAGTTTCAATTCGATGACCATGCGCGTTGTTAGTTGGTATTCAGTGCACGGCCGATGTTGAGGTTTTGAGCTGAGAGATGCACGAACCCCATCTCGAGAATGTGAATAATCAGCGCAACCGAAATGAAAACTCGATCGATTCTCGCCTCTCTCTCTCGCGCGCTCTCTCTCTCTCTATAGCAAAAGAGGCATCACTTGGATGAACAAAGTTGCTGTACACTTTCAACGTGCGTACGTGCGTGCGTGCGTGCGTGCTCCCGTATGCAGTGTGGTCAGGCCTCCGGAAGCATCTAGTTAAGGTGACGTTGTCGGCGAGCGTGGCCGCTTCAGGTACGAGATTGCGGTTGTGCGCTAAGAATGTACTCACCAACAACAACAACAGCAACAACAACAGCAACAACACGACCTTTGTAAAACACAAACGTTGTCTTTGTTTGTCAGTACTCGAGAAGCGGCGACGTTCGCTTACCAACCGGCGGCCACGGAGGTAACCAGCCGCCGCTAGAGCTGAAACGCCCTTCCGTTTCGTCTCGACTTGATTAAGTAGGCGCTTGGCAGCTAATAAACGCTGGCACGATATTTTCGTTTCTGTGCCAATTTCATGGGTACATAGCCCCAGATCTAATGGCACGTTTGGCTGTCCTGAACGTGTTGTCATCTGCCATCTCGTACAATGTCACCGCCGTAGCAGAAGCGAAGACGTCACCAAGTGTGCTTCACTTCGGTCACGTGGACAACCGACATTCACGTGAAGGTGCCAGGCAATTCTTCTGTGGCTCCGACTTGTGCTTGTGCGTTCGGATGGGTTGCACGTCGCCAGTGTGGCGCTCGTGGAAGCACAATTTCTTGCACGCAGAAGCGACAAAAGGAAGGCAGAGAGAGAGAGAGAGCGTGCGCGCGCGAGAGGGAAGGATACGAACGATCCGGAAAAAACGCTTCCAGAGATGTCCTTCAGCTCAGTCAGACACGATCCTTTCTAGGCCGTTGTGCATACATACAGTCGAGGGCGTATGCGAAACGACATGCGGTGGACTTCTGGATGCGTCTGGCTCGCCATTGCTGGCAAATCTCACTCTCAGAGCAGTCTCTGAGCAGTCTCTGAGCAGTTGGTATACAGCGAGCCCTCGAGGGCCTGACAGCGGCGCTCTTGGAGCGCTACACTAATTCATCGTACGATCTTTCTCTGACGGACATCCGTAACATGCGCGCGCGCGCGCCCGCGCTCATCGCAGAACGATTGCAGGACCCTCTTGCGTGGCCCTCTATGGCCCGAGAGGGCCCGGAACGGCCCTGAGTGTTCGTCTCCTCTGACCGAGCACCGGGTAGATTC
>MNPL01003569.1:0-20441 GCA_002081605.1 Tropilaelaps mercedesae | reverse complement strand
TATATATATATATATATATATATATATATATATATATATCGCTAGAGATGCTATTGCACTTGTATTCCGTGATTTAGTTGCTGATCAGCCTGTACGTCGATCTGGACGTTCTAGACTGTCAAGAAGATTTTTTACAAGGATTTATGAAGTTGTGCTGTTTCAAACAACATGTGTGCGGTGATTATTGTACTCATGGTCGACGCTAGAAGGAAGGAAAGCACATGACGATCTTCAAAGCTCCTTTAATTTTATTTAACTAATACGTAGTTGCCCTCGAGTAAACAACATCTATGAGGTTATGACTTGAAACGAACTCTTCTTTGGCTTACTAATTGGCACTAATGTTTAACACACACTGCAAATGTTAGCTGCATTTGAACATCGTTTTTGCTTTATGTAGCATAAAGCGCAAGCCTTCTGATACGGGCTTTCAGCTACTTGCGATATTCTCTCGCCAAGATAATACAGACATTTTCTTTACGTTGTACACTTGATGGCAGTATTCTAGACAAGTTTTCCACATCATCACATATATGGTTTTGAGCAGCCTCGCAACTCGAGTCGTTTGTAAATGATTGTGCCATTAATAAAAAGTTTATGCCATTGACTTCAATTCCAAGGTATTGTAAAGCTGGTCTCATTCATTTTTGTTAGATATGAAGCCTTCTAACAAAGAGCATGTGAAATAATATACAACAAAAATTAACGTTTAAATTTCTACGCCGGTAAACTGGTCGCCCAATGAGAGTTACGGTACCGCAGAATGAGCTAAGAAATCATATAGCACTTTAAGGTTAGCAGCCAAAACCGCCTTTATTGTTCCAACTGCCTCTAAAACCTCCTTTATTTTGCTATCTATTTCCGAAACCGCCACGATTGTCCCAACCACCTCCCAAACTATTCCCGTTTATTCCAGAACTTCTTAAGCCACCTATGTTTATCCTCCGCTTCTGTGAGCAGGTAAAACCGTCTAAAAGTCGTTGGCGCAATACAAAAGTATCACTAGGTTTCGTTCCATTCAGCGGCGACTACGTTCGCAAGTAGAATATTGCACATCGACTTCAGAAAGACCCGCAGATGCTAACGGCTGCGTCATGCAATGACGAACGAAGAAAATGGCTCGAACGATTTTTCCTCCGTTGCTGGATACGCGTACTTATCCTGCTCGCCTTCGTCGTCGGTAATGGTAGGGTCGTTCTCTCACTCTAACTTTCAAGTAGTCGATGAGTCGACTTAAATACTACTTGCGCCAAGCTCGACAAAGGCAACTACATTTGTGCCTGTATACGTTCACACGTCCGTGCGTATCACACAGAGAGACTCCGCTAGCATTCGCTTGACTAAGAAGTACAAGAGCTACGTACGACCCAGCAATCCCCAACGACGAGTGCTATCCTAACCAGTCTAGGATGAGTAACTTAATGACCTAGCTACAAGGGAAGATACGCGGTACCGCTCGGATTTCATTTCGAAAATCGCGAAATAGGCTAGCCACTTCTGTGTGCATTTTCTATCATTTGTAGTGCTACCATTGCCAGGGTCACGACTCACGTTAGTACTTCTGCATGTTTCTGCTTCTTAATATATTTGTCACCAATGTGCGACTGTCACGTCAAACGTAGGTATCATCACTCATTTTTGGGGGGACTCCTTCATCGTTTTCCCATTGACGTATTGTTGGTACCACACACGTGTCTTGGACGAACGGTGGCTCTCGTCAACATTTATTCCTGCATATGAGATGAACAATCTGAACATCAGCTTCTCGGCTGGCGCCAACATTTAACGCTGATACGGTATTCTAGCTGTCGGTAATCTAACTACTTCGAACGGATATGTCAGTCTTATGGGTATGATCATAGGATTACGTCGGTATAACTAACCATTGCACCTTGTTACCTATTCGGATAACCATCCTCCGAATCTCTAATACGTGAAAAGAATATCGCCACAAATAGGTTCAGCGCGTCCTAAATATTCATGTAGTCTTACGCCATTTTGGCATTCACAAATAGACAATGAAACTCAAGTGAACACCGTTGCCGCCAGACTGGCGGACATTTGCTAACGCCGCTACCAAATAACGTCCCAATTAAGTGATCTGTTGCTGTCGTAACGGGGAACAAGATAAGAACGGGCGCCGAAGACGTAAATAAACATGACCTTGACTTAGCGGTTCATTGACACAGATCTGCTTCTACTGCACAGAATTTTTGTCATGAAGTGGTGTGCTTAGATTGTCTATCGTGGGCATGCTTCAGTGATCATTGTCGACAGGGTAGAATATTTTCGACTGCTTAGAGGGCTGTTAGCGGCGTGTTTTGAGCGTATGAATATATTTCTACAGGTCTTTTACGGCGAAAGTACACGGCTTGTGACTGCTCGATGGAGGGTTACACTGTATCTAGCTGTTTACTGGTCTAGCTGTCAGTCGAATTTTCGTAGCAAACGATTGAAGCTCAGAAGCCACACAAAATTCTCAATCGAATTCAGGCAATGACTACGAATTGTTGGTAATCTTACATGACATGTTCATACCGTAACTTTGCCTACTTCGATCAATGACCGGAGGCGTAAAAAAATACCCTTGCGGGAGTCATACAATGCGAACCGTTCATCGCACCAACAGGCGTTCCGGCCGTCCTCGACCAGCTATCCCTTTTTAGCATATGCATTGGACACGGCGAACGACCCTATTCGTATCCGCTCTACGCGTCATCAGACTAATTGCAGCTAATGTGACTTGTCCAATATGTAATCACAGCGTCCAGCCACCCTCAAGCTCTCCCACGCCTGTCTGCCACTTCCCGATCTTATGACACCGATCCTGGACTCCCAGACGGCCGGACCTTCGATCTCGTGCCGTTCCCACATCCGCGAGTTATGCGTGTCATCACGCAACACTGCACTCAGAAACTGCTACAGATAAAGCTGGCACAGACATCGTCGCGTATCCATCTTGTTCGACCTTCCTATTTGTCGGCTGTCAAAGTCGTCATCCGGCCAGACTCAGCATCGTCTTAACGAGGACGGGTGCCTCATTCGGCGCTATCTTACAAAATTGCCGTACATGCTCTCAGCGGATTGTTCCTGCCATGTCCTACGGCGTCGGGACGCAACGAGGCGTAAATCTCCCGCAGGTTCGTCACCAGACAGCCTATTTCAGGCGATCTCATCTATGCAACCAGAGCAGAAGCGGAGTGAGATGACATGCTTTCGCGCTTTGGGTGTCAGTGACGCGATGGATGTATGGGACATATAAATGGTCAGAGGAAATCCGGGTTTTATAGATAGCACATACAGGTTTGCGATTACACATAGGGCATACGAACACCGATTAAGCGCTCTATGTCATCCAAAAATGTCAGAAAGCGTTTGTGTAAACGGAGCCATAGATGGGATGAAGAAACTCTTTGAATTTTCACGATGAAAATATTTTTTTCTAAAAATATTTAGAATATTATAAAAAAAAACACGTTGTTAAGTAATTCTAATTGCAAGTAATCTCTATGGGAAATTACTTGTTAATAATACAGCATCACGATGTACATTCATGATAAATACACACTAACTGCTCAAGAATAGCATGTTAATACTTTTTAGCGAGCGATTATTGTAACACTAAAACGAGTCGCCATAAGTTTCTTTTCGAAGGACAAAACATGTTTTCACTATTCTCTGTGCAAGTCGAAAGATGCCTGCTCTGACATGATAGCATGATAGCTATGTTACTAAATGCACACGTCAATACTACCAGGTCCTTTCGTTGTATGCGCTCGATATATATATATATACAATATTATCGATGAATCTGCAAGAAATTCTCCTTAAGAACGGGTATTCTTGAGGTATACAGTTGAGGGCTGAACCGCATGAGAGATGCTCCAAACTCGGCTGTTCCGACAATTCAACAGGGAAGCTAAGCTTGAAGGTCAAACGGCCATGTTGCGTCATTCTACAACACTATATATGTATATTTATATATGTATTCTTCCTCTGTCCCCCAATGGAAATTATGAATAGAACATCTTGGTAAAGAGTTGATCCTGCGAGTTCTGATAGACGTCAAGTATCGGAGCACTCTGATGGTCCTCTTGGCCGCAGCGCTTCTGGGAATAGCGCTGAGCCGTTCGCAAACAGAACTCGCTGAGATCGTTCTGTAGCCTCTGAGCATGCACCGAGCCGATCCTACCGAGCCGAACAGCCGCTGACACGCAATTACGCAGTGCTGAAAACGCGAATGTGTCTACCGTCTCGTTACGCTGTACACCCAGCAGCGCGCACACGGCACCGAAGACCACAGCCAGATGTCCTTCGAATACTAGCTTTCGGCTGGAACTGTTTGTTGCTTCTGAGTGCGACGCGTTTCCAACCGCCGATGAGGTCGTCAAACTCGCCAGGCCGTTGGGGCAAAGCGGCGGAAGTTGCTTTAGTGGAGCGGCATTCGGGAACACGTCGATGGCCAGCGACAGAAGACTTCGGCCTTGTTGGAGTGATGCGCGCCGGCTAACGTGGTTGCTCATACTGACCGACAGCGTTCGGTCGAGGTCGGTTAACTGGAGGGCCCATTCGGGCAGGTCGTCCTCTTTGGCTGAGTCCTCCGATTGGGGTGGGTAGCTTGAAGCTGAGGACGCGCCCTCGGCGGCTAGCGTCGCGACTATGGTATGAGCCGCGACCACGTAAGGCACCTGTTGGGAGCAAATGGTGAGAATACAGGTCTTGAGGAGACGCTGAAGGCTCTCAGTACACGGGACGGCACCCCGACGCCAGGCGGCTTCGACCCCGCCGCTATGGGTGAAGCCGCTGATGGGGAAGGCGCTATCGGATATCTGGAAAAAAATCAGATGAGTTATACAGTAGCTTAACTCATCTGAGTTTTTTTTTCATTTTAGGGCTGTTAGGAGAAATGGCCGGGTCTGGAAAAAACTTATTAGAAACTTTCTTGTTTTTTTGTTACATATATATATATATATATATATATATGTATATATATATCTTGCTTGTGCAACATGAGTGAATACCGGAAATATTAGACAGTCTGTTCATAAATGAGGTATAATCAAGAGGGCCGAAAAGGGCGAAATAGTATCGTTAGAAACCGTGTTACATTATACCTAGGTCTATAAAACCTATAAGTATAACGAACGAAATAATTACTCCTGAGTTTCACTCCAACCTAAAAAGCAAGCTACAGTTTCGCTACCCTTCAAACTGACTCTCAACCAGTTGCGTCCTTTACGTTCGCCTCTCATTCTAGACCAGCTTCCGAAGGTTTGCGGTCCGCGATCACATGGTCAATATCGCGTGGTAGCTGGACATAGAGAAGCTATCCGATACGAATGCCTACCTGCAGTAAGTTGAGTAGCACAGCTCGTGATCCCGTTACGTTGGAAGCTGGCGGCACTGGTATTCCTGTGGCATTTGAGTGTTTTTGTGTGTCCTCACGACGTTCGGTGGATTCAGGTCGTCTTTGTGGCCTAGAAGAATGGCTGTTCGCAGGTTGAGCAAGGCCGGCTGATGTACGGCAAAGCGGTTTTTCTGGCAGTGACTGGCTGTCCTGCGCCGACCGGCGTGACATACTGGACACGAACGCCGTAACCGTTGCACGAGCAAAACGTCCGTGCCGTGAGATGGCTGTGGGGGTTGACTTCGCAGTTGCGACGAATCGGGCGTATAGCAGGTGGAGGTAGAACTCCGCACTGCCGATGCACGTCCGGCGTAGAAATATCCGTCGACAGTCTTTCCCCTGGAGAGCAGACGTTGGCTAACATCGACGATGGAGTACAGCGTAGAAAGTGCGCGGTTTCAGCTGATGTTTGCTAGGGCTCGCCACTTTTGTAGTGCTCGAGGGTGAGTAAACAGCAGAGTTGCCTTAGATAGCATTTACAATCGCTTCTCGCATTCCAGAAGCTCCAAACTAGCGTTTGTAGATAAAATAGACTAATTATAGGAAGATGTTTGCTAGAGGCCATAAAGACTCTCTCCTTATTATATCTCCTCTGTTCTAATTTCAGCTAAAACGACCGTCTTGTATGTGTAATATAGCCAATTATTCATTGGCCCCTAGGAAATAAAATGTTTAATGTTATTATTATTATCATTATTACTATTATTATTATTATTATCATTACTCTTAGTATGACTGAACTATTTTTGCCGTATTAAGAAATAGAAAATACTTCAAACAGATGCATTTGAAGACTAACAATTCGGACCGCTTGCGGAATGAGCGATCAGTGCTCGGGAATTGTGTAATCGAATTTTTTTCGAGTTGAGAATCGAATTGAGTTGCTGTCAAAAGGACCGATTTCGTATTATGTCTACTTCAAGATTTCAGTAATAAACGGGTAGAAAGGTACGTATACTTATGTAGTACATATCATCATTGTTCGCTGAATGAGACAGGGGCGGCCGAGAGGCGCGGATAGGAACGAGCCTGCGATCAGCGCACTAAATCAAGGCGCTTCCGCCGCTTGAGCGTACCGCTTCAAGAGATGCCTCCTTAGATTTCCGGGACAGTGTTGACGCCAGCAACTAACGACCGAGGGAAAGATATACTTTGAAACAATATTAACACTATGTGAAGCATTTGCGTCTAGTATAACCGCAATGAGGTGAGCAATGTATATAAGTGTGTGCTAGAAATGGCGCAAAGATGACATCATGAGTTCCAAATTTAGGGCCCTAAAGCACACCTTTTACTTTGGATATAGAAGAGCTTCATTTTTATATAGTCACTGAACAGCACTGTATGTCAGATTGAGGCGAAAGTAAAATCGTAACAAGCTGAGATTGTGTAATGGTGGCCTTGCGTTTCCTCGGATTAACGCCACTTTGGCAATGTACAGCTCCATTTTTGGCCATACATTTTGGACATTAACGTTCACTGCTAACTGAACCCTACTGGAAACGAAATCCGGTGCCACTGAAACGCCAAATCAGCCTATGGACTGACATATATGAACACGTGGAGAGACTATGCGAACAAATACTTGCGTACAAGGATCAAATAGATCCAACTGTTCTGGCGTTATGTTCATACAAATTTAAAAATGTATCTAATATTATAAAAATAATTCAAGATATATGCTTTAAACTAGAGAAAAATAATATTTTTCGTACTGAGATTTGATTAAATAACGATATTCTTCTTCAAATAGAATTGATTAAAATTAAAAATAAAACTATGTTAGATATGTAATTATAAGATAAAATATATAGAGGAATGCATTTTTGTGTAGTATTGAAAAAAATCAAATTTAATCATACTGACAACCACCTGGTAACACACTGTGATATTTTTTTCGAAACATCCGGTTCTTTTTTTGCGTGAAACGGTTATTTAATATGCCTGTCGCATATAGTGGCGCTGCATAGGACTTGTCCTCCTTCGTTGGGTAAGTTCTGTGAACTCACGTTGAGCATCGGGCAGTGTTTCGCACGTTAATATGTATCTCTGTTTAACTCGAATGCATTGAATTCGTGGACCGCCCATTCGCCGGAGCAGAGGTGGAGCCACTCCAGCGAGCCGGCGACAGTATCAACTCCCGACGGCTGAGGTCTTACATGATCATCTCCATAGCAGTGATAATTTATATGAGCCTAACGACGTGGTGCAAATATAATGAATAAGTGCATTCGCAACGTCGACACAACCAGAAGATCAGGAAGGAAACGCCCTATGGGGTTCGGAGGTGGATCACCTCAAGACTATTCCCAGATAGGCACAGAACTCTACGGTAAGACCGGATCCAGGACGTCGCCTAATCAGTGCGGTCATTACAGATTCCAGATGCTGCTCGCGAGCTTTCTTGCCTCCCTGAGGGCTGCCTAAACTCAAGATGTAGTCGACAACTTTCTCTCTAAGGCGGCAGGCGGCTCCCGAAAATTCATGATGGCTTCAGGGCAACTAGAATCGCGCTACATCAAATTTGCTGCGAATTCAGCCACATCAAGACGGCACTCCACGACGCGAGACGGATTCTCGACACCGCGGGCACGAGCAGCAACAAACCGCACGTAGACATTCGTGTTGATGCAATGAGCATTGTCGAAAAAACCGGGAAAGCCGATTAGAGCGTGAAAATCATGAAAGGTCTATGTCTACGGAGGAATGGGTATACGTCAACGAAGCCGAGGATGCTAAAAAAAGCTGCCGACAACACATCGTCAACGAGCTGAGGAAAGCGGCTGACTAGAGACATAGTCAATGATGCGGCGGAGGTGGTCTTGAAGGCTAGACATGTTGTCGAAGAAGCGGAGGATTTTTATCAACCAAACGGTCTAATTATGGCACAATTACCAAGGGGCCACGACTTCTGGACTCGGCTGCATCGACTGTTTGAGTGATTCTCTCAAACAGGCAGTCCAGTCTATAATCACACAAAAAAAAAACTTGATAGATAATTAGTGTAAAACAAAGCAATAGTACACGCAATTTAGCATGGCTTGCAGGCTGTGAGAATTCATGTTCTTTTTTTGCAAAAAAATTATTATTTTCTTAATCAGTTTTCAATTATCAAAAACAGTTAATATGGCCATTGTTTTTTTGCCATATTAATCGTCAGCTCAACAACTGATCCAAATAAAATTGTTAAATTATATTGTATTAGTCTTTTATTAATAAAAGTGGTTTTGACATGATCCAGTTTTCGTGTTTAGGCGATACAAAAAAGCTTAGGGCAGAAACCCTTAGCATCTATTAAATATATGTGAAAGCAAATTAACACATTGCTTCCCCCCGCTAACCGCCAAGAACGATGAAACCTGCATAGTCAGAAACCGTTGCTTAGGAGATAATAGAGTTTTGAGTGTTAAATCTTGCTGCCGCGCTTATATAATAGCAGTGCGCGTCGTCAGAAAGGCGGAGAGACCAAAATGGTTGGTTATAATGGTTACATAATATAATGCTTATAATGGCATGGTTAAAGTAAATCAAGAGGCTGAATCATCTATTACCCAAGTTTCGTCATGAGTCGAAAAAGCGATTCATAACGTTCTATTTTCAATGACTCCTGCACACACATACGGTTGAGATAACTGGCGTAATACACAGCATAGGCAAATTTCGTGGAGTATCGTTGGTAGCTACTAGAACTCTCCAACGCCTTGCAAACGTAACAACATTAACGTAACATTTTATTGAAAGCAATGCACCTGTTATACTTTTAAGCATTCAAATCAGATTCATTTTTTGATACGCGCAGTCCAAATTCGTTGACTGATATGAGGGACATTTCTGAATAAGACTGTTGTTGCATTGTTAGACATACGACGGTCGGAGAGCTGGCTGAGTAGCATTAGTGCGGCCAACTACAACATACAATTGTGCCGCACCGTCTTGAATTTAGGTCAAATGTTAATAACGCCTAAACTGATACTAGACGAAATTATAATAAAATGTATGTTAATTTATATATTGAGTTTAAGTAAACATTAAAGCAAATATCGACTAAATTCAATTTGATTTTATATTGAAGTAAATACACGTTGAACCTGATTGGAATTGTAATGGTCGTTGTTATACATTAAATTTAAAGTACAATCAAAATACGTGAATAAATGTTAGGAATGAACTATGTTAGGGACTGTTTTGGACTTGGCGCCTGTCACAATTATCGGGTTTGATAGGCAATCGTTTTCATTAGATGTTGCCAAATAAAGGCTCTTTGCTGAATGCTCATCTGAT
This sequence comes from Tropilaelaps mercedesae, assembly GCA_002081605.1. Classification (NCBI taxonomy): domain Eukaryota; kingdom Metazoa; phylum Arthropoda; class Arachnida; order Mesostigmata; family Laelapidae; genus Tropilaelaps; species Tropilaelaps mercedesae. The sequence continues at coordinate 10,753 of MNPL01003569.1, read as the reverse complement.
ATTGTGTCTCCGTCATGTAACCTGGTACAGAAAGCATTCGCAGCGCTTCCTTAGAAAACGCAAAATTAAATAACGACAATAGAAAACGAATCACTGAGCAACGTTTGCCCTTGGCTGTTCGTCTTTGGTAGTTCTCCAGATTTGACTAGTGCGCTTTTTCGGTGTGTCGAAGTGGTTTGCAAAAGAGCCACAGGAAGAACAGGAAAACAGCCCAGCGGACGGCTGTAAACTCAATTGAACCAACAAACGGTTCTGTAGACAACACAGACTGTGCCAGTGATCCTCTCGAAGAAGCCACGTCTGAAGTAAGTACGGGCGACGTGATAGAGATCGCTAGCGATGAAGCTACGAACCGTGCGTGCAACAACATGACAGCTACGACGAAAACCAACGGAGTTAGCGAAATACGGTGCCACCGGCGAATCCAGAAAAAGCGTCCCTCGACGAAGTAAAACCCATCGCGAATGGGGGCTATAAATGACGAGATCAAAAGGTTCGTCCACGCAGCTGTTATAGAATTCTCCATGCAGACCAAAAGGTTGAAAGGAGAGAGCTTGAAGGATGAAAACTGAAAAATACCTGGGAATCCTGCAAAAATTAACCACAAGTGTTACAATAAAAGTTTCCAATGCCGGAAAGTTGTTGGAACACCCTGTACTAAGTTAGAACGCCCTCAAGGTTGTTTCTATTTCTCACAAGTCTTCAACTTTGACGGAAATTTTTTAAAGCTTTATTTTACCATGACATGAATGGAATTGACATTAATAAACTCATTTTTAAATAAAATAATAAATTCTGTTTAAATAAGCGCCCATGTTGACGCTTTATTTACACCGTAAAAATTTTATTGTTTTATGGCGTTGACTAAACGTCTGGGTATTTTCCCTACGACAGCGCAATTTTCGATATTGGTTCAAGTCAAAGCTTGCAAATGGCCGTTAATGGATTGCAGGTCCATCAGTTGTGCTTCCCAATCTACCCTTATGCACATGGTGCCCAAGACTTTTTCCTTCCAGTCGGTCTTTTTGCAGCAGGATTGCTTAGGTCAGCTTTGCTGGAAATCAATTTCTTTCATATTTCACAACCCTTGGTACTCATTATTTTGTCACAGTTCCTTTCGGCGTTATTTGATCGAAAGAGCATGCATTCGAATGGGGAGTGGTGTTGCTATACATAAACGACTCGCCCTTCGAAGTTTGGTACATTCGAGTGGCACCGGAAAAAACACGCGGGTGCACGAGTTCAATCCCCGCCTTTGTAGATTACGGGGTTCGCCTTAGGTAGTAATGCCAAGAGCGGTAACGTAAACGGCAGATGTTGGTTGATGGTCAACCCTGGAAATAAACGTGCACATAAGCGAACAAGCAGGCACATACCATGACAATGGAAACGTCCAGTGACATGTGCAGTACTGGAAGCAATGTCGAAAGTATAAGAGTGATAATAAATATTAGTCTTGAAGTTTTCTAGACGCCTTAGAGAGTTAATCCATGCTTTGTTTCGGATTTTTAAGAAGGTTTGCAAACAGTTGTTTCTAAGCTTTAAGAATTGGCAATGAAAAATTTGTTCAAAGCTCGATGCCAAAAAAAGACCTTAAATCGCTGCCATTCGAGTGAAATCTGTCACACAGATGCGTGTGGTACTCCTTTTTAGCCATAATAGAAGCAAAACGGTTTTCTAGTCTCAGTATGGGCCAGGCGTACTATCTTTTTTGTAACACGTATAGCGTTGGGGTCGACCTACTGCACAATGTGGTGATTTTAGCCGGACCCAAATCGGATCCCCAGAACCCGTAAACGAACTTCCCCAAGTGGAGGCCGAGTTACCTACCGGGTTGGGTAACCTGTGAGACACGACTCGTGGACTGCCAATTTGTTCAAAGCCTTCTCGGACCATGCCGGTGACGTGTGCCCTATGCTAGTTGGCTAAGCCCTATTTCCTATCGTTGTAGTATTTGTCGTGATTGAACTGTATCTGATGAAGAAAATTGCTTCAATCACGTCAGAGGGCGCTGCAACGGACGCCAACAAACAGACGGTTTCCGATGCAGGCCAGTCTGAACCAGCAGACCCTCATGAGAAAATTCTCAGTGCATATCCTTTCGCGGCCAGCAATGCATGCTCTGTGGCAAGGGTCGTCAAGGCTGCTGTCGAAGACGCCAGAATCGTCACAACGGACGCTAAATCCTCTACAAGCGGCGCCAGAAGCGCTACCAGACATGCCACGGTCGCGAGAAGCGACGCTAAAGTTGCGGCCAAAGCTGTTACTAATGAAGCGGCAAATATAGCCGACAAAGCTATGAGGATGGCCGGAGAAGTCACAAGAATGGCTGAACAGCTGGTCGGCTTTATTAAGGGACTCAAAGGACCAATAAGATGACGGCAAGGGGACGAAGGAGGTCGCAGTGTGATCGCATAGTTTGGGCAGGAAGGCTTGGGCATTCGAACCTCGTTCGGGAGAGAAAAGATCGGGTGAAGCTGTAGGTTGAGCCGCAACTGTCTGACGAGCCGAAAAGGTCTAAAGTAACCACTATAGTGAACATATTGTTAGACAGCGTTTGGTTATTCACATACTTTCAATACTAAGGAAAAATGAAAAATGTTCAAGTCTGTTCCTATTTTCACACATGTATTGTATTACTTGTGTTTGAGACTTTATAAATTTTTTTGTTGGGGAGCTAATATATTTAGCATACAACTAATGGCGATTATGATAATCTTTAATATGTATTTGTTTACGTCAACCTTGTAATGATATCGAAATAGGCGTGTATGCGACATTTCTATAAGGTTTACTTTGAAATGATGCTTATACAACTAAAAATATTTGTCCTCAGCGTTCCATTAGAAAACATGCAAATATTAAAACTCTATGCAAAAAACAAAGCACAATTTTTGGAGGGTATTCAAAAAATAAAATTTCTAGAGCAGTTGTCATTATCGTAAAAAGCAGAGAAGAAACGTTTTCATTTTTCGCATAGAGATATAACGAGCGGTGCAGTTTTGAAACTTTTTACACATTTATTTATGAATGCGGGCCTTAGTTAACCATAAATCCTATTTCGTCCTCGGAGTTTATTATTTGTTCAGCTGATGATAAATGAACTGGACTTTGCAAATAAATTCATCACATTTTGGTAAAAATCTTAACTGTTTCATTTTTCGGCAGATATCTAGTTGAGCATTTGGGCAATAAAACTAACGTATTTCGAGTAAAGCGTATCTCACGTTGCCATTATATCGCTAGGTGAATAGTATTTGTTCAAACGAACGATATACCAGAGATATAATCATCCTTATTTATTTCTTTATCCGAGACCGGGCGCCTTAGAAGGAATGATATGATACACCTACAGCAAATTCCCCTACTACGAAGCACAGACCAAGTTCTATTAGCCTGCCCCCCATACACCTTGGAATCATTGGGTCTGCATTCCCGCGAAATTTCAATTTCAAATTGCCGCAGACAAACTAAATTTTAATTCGTGTTGATCGTTAGCTGCAGAGCAAAATATCCGTGAAAGAAAAATCGAAACAGAAAATGTTTTTGCAGTTTAACGAGTTTGACTAAACATTTGTAAGGCTCCAATATTTTTGATGCAAGAGCCCGAAAAATATACTTTTCTTCAGCTTCTAAATGCTTCTAGGCTGATATAGGTTACCCTTTTAGGTTGCCGATGACTCACTGACTGGGCAAATGAAAATGATCATGGCAAACGGAACGACTACCTCATAGTACGGAATGGCTTCTATATAAAGATCATTGGCAAGAAATGCCTTCGCGAGTTGGACCTCGTTAAAAAACCGCTAATGTAGTAATCCTCTCCTTCGACGGGCCGCAGTTTTTAACAGCAGTCGTTAAACTTGGGTATACCGCAGTTCTCACCATGAACGAGAGGTAGTCGTTATCTTTCCTCGATATTTTGGTACCAATTAAACTCAGTCGCAAACGGCCAGCGGCATCTCATAGAGTGGGCCCAATCTTCTGGAAATCTATAGAAAACGAGAACAGTGCCTTTAACAGGTGTTTGCACATTAACATTATTTCGAAACGATTCCTATCGGCTAAAAGGAACTCGACCCTAGCAGACTTATTGTGCCAACCAGGCTGCTTAGAGGTCAGTTAGAGGTTACCTCTGGCAGAGTCTGTTAGACAGTCATTACAGTGAGATAGCTGTCTGGTCATGCAAAACGTCGAATATTTCCAAACGTCGAAGGTACGCAAGTGGCTCCGAAAGGTCCCACTCACCTGTTGTCTGAATTGGTGATTTGTCCCTGGTTTATGGCATCGCGTAGTCTTAAGTAAGAGAGAAATTGGACATTTTATCTGCGTCAATTGTCTCGGAGTCCTGGGCCGGATGCAGGCACTGACAGAGGGCAGCTAACGGGCTGCCTGGCCCAACCATGTACCCTGCCGATGGGAAAAAATCGATGTGGACCTTGTCAAGACGAGAGACCTATTTTCGAGATCGCCGCGCTAAGAGATGTTGCTATAGAAAGGCTTCATTTCCGCATTTTAATCTGCTCCAAGCATCCTGAGAAATTAATGTTACATACGAATACTATTGAACGAACGTTTTATAGATTTAACAGTCCATTGGAGTTATCGCTCAACCAAGACAAATCTACGTTCGTAAGTGATCGTACAGTGGTATACCAGGGCACAATTTTCCAAGTTCCGCTAAGAGGCGAAAATGCAGTAAGAATCCTCCATTTTTGATGTTGAGATTTGGAAATGACTTCGGAGAATACGAACATATTGTTTTGGCCCGATACGGATGTTTCTTATGAAGTCAAATTCGTGCGTTCTGGACTCCATGGCACACCCTAATAGCGTCACCGCCATTGCCGACCGCCTCAGGGGGCCTTCTGGCCAGGCGGACAGCTGCAGGCACTGGCACTGGCTGGCGGGACAAACAACGATATTTTGCATTCCCTCGGAGCCGCAGAGTACAAACAGAGAACAAGTGTGATTAAGTTGGCGCTATTGAGCTTGTTCGGTTTAGTTTACCCGCCAGCTGACCCCGTCTCGCGACTGTCTCACTGTTATTGCGACGTCCGCGCGGGCGATCCATTGTTCGTGCGACGTCAGCCAGGCGCAACCGGAAATTTCCGATTTGTAAAATTTCACTCACAATTAATGTTAATTACCCATTAGCCGGTAGGCGCGTGGAAAGAGGAAGTGCCATTAGGACGGAGATTTGTGGCGTGCCTGTCGTTTCAGTGTTGTCTGCTTCCAACGCCGCGAGTAGGAAAATGGGGTTTTTCGGTTTGCGCCATTTGTCCACGTTGCGCTAATGACCCATGTGAGCGTTTACCATCACGGGAAACGCGCATGAGCTGGGTTAGGTTTCGAAGAACGTCAAAGCGGGTAAATTGTCCGGGATGGATTGGAGTCGTACGAAATGACCTTGTCAGAGCAGATGTCCCAGCATGGCCGAAGTAGACAAGCCTACAACAAAAATCTGTTTCACTGGTCTTCTCGATTGCTTCGATTGGGAGGATATCGTTTCACTCAGATATCTGTTTCTATTACGGCATTCGCTTCTGCAATATTTTGGTGTGGCTTTGCCCAACGCGACATGGCCAGTTTGCAAGTGGTGCACGTGCAGGGATAGTGGGCAAGCTGGCTGAACTCTCTAGCAGAGACAGATTCCCTGAAACGTCATTCGTTGAGAAAATCTATTTTAAATATAATCTATACCGACTATGTGAATCAACAGTTCCACGATAAAGCCTAGCAGGGCCATCAGAGCGATTGAGTCCACGCGTAAAAAACACGCTGCCGCGATACAGACCAACACTCAAGGGGCGAAGCAAAACCCGCTAAGGATCTCGGAAAAACGAGCAAAAACCAGCCGATCCATGTTAGATAGCCGCATCTTGTCGAATCCACTCTTTCAAGCAGCTCCCTTATAGCCAACTACGCGATCGTACGACACACACACACCTTTAACGGTTGGTTGAAAAACATCCGTTCGTCTCGCGATTAACGCCATTTTGCCAGGCGATAGGGCCACTGGCAACGCCCACGTCAAGTAGACAATAAGACGTTCAATGAAGTCGAATATTAGCGTGTATTCTGCCGCGTGTATGTCGCTAATACCCGTATAGAGCTGAGACGTATTGTCGCCCGGAAAGTGTTGCGTGGTCGGACGTAGAACCACTCGAAAACCACAACCGTATCGACAATTGCTAGCATAATTAGGCAACGAGTTGACTGCTTTGCTCGGACGGTGCGTTTCAGTGACACATGAACACTTCTGCATAACAAAGGCAATCTGGAGCGAAACGGGCAAGCCGACTTAAATCGAATACAACGCATGGGTAATGATACCCTGTAGAATTTGTAACCTAATAATCTTACAACGGTGCTATTATTATTTCTTCGAAAATTCATTTTGTGTCATACGTATCTGTAAACAACTGTTGGTGAAAGCGATGTAATTACTATTATGCTTCGCCATGCATTGTATGGCGGACTACGTGTTACGTAATAATAATAATAACAATAATAATAATGACGAACAAATTAAGTACCTCTCGATTAAGGACAACTACAGCGTAGGTAATCCTATTACGCATGCGCATTATTCGTTCTCGGTTAGTTTATCATTATCGAAATCGTCCGCATTGATGGTGACCCTGTTTACAATCCAAAATGCATTGGTGTGGGATGAAACCGGTGCCGATACCCCGAGTGCGCCGACCTGAGAGACGTAGCGACACGAGCGGATACGAACAAAGCACGAAGCTATAATGGACCCATTTGGCGATACTGATTCTTAACTATAACCTGTAGGATTCCGAAAAAATTGATTCTTTTGAGCGGCGTAGGGAATTGAGCGGGGTTATTGTACGTATGAGCGCCACAACCAAAAATCATGCGGGTTCCTAACAACTAATAATAAGCTTTTTTTTTTTCACGAAACGCTTATTATTAGTTATAATAATAAGCGTTTCGTGAGGAATAGCATACATCTGGTAGATTTACGTGTGGGTACGTTCAGTCTCAAACTCGTAATCTGAGCCAATGTAATCCGCTTACATCTATTGGACGAACGTTCTATCTAAGCTTGCTACGGCATTTAGTTAGCGTGCATACCTGGCCAAAGTCATCTAGGTGAATATTAGTGCTTGGCGACTCCGCAATTCGAGATTGAGCAGCTATTGTAATTGAGACCGCGCCGTAGTGGCCGCACAGAAGTGCGTTTATTAGCGGAAAAATTGTTCGCCCGTGGCACGGCGTATTACATAAGTAGCACCGTTATGCAACTTTGAGTTTATGAGCTCGAGTTAGAACAATGGCCATGAGATTCTTAATAAATATTGATAAAGACTCGCCTGGCAGTAAGCGGTAACTCATAAAAAAATGGCCGTAGAACCGGCCAAAGTTGCTAATCTGAGGGCGGCGACAGTTGACAAACTCAAAAGCTGTGAGTTTAATGTAGTAACGGAATGCGTGACGTGTCCTTCTCTGCGCCTTCGCAAGCTCTCTTCCGCCTGCTCTGCCTCCCTGGCCATCGTATGAAGGCTGTCTAAAAAATATATATATATACTGGACATTTAAGTTCGATGAGAAAATGAAAGACAGACACCGGGAGCGAAGAGAGAGGGAAGGCGTGCGTGTGGGAACCGCTGATCCAATAGTTAATCTATTCATGTGGATCCCGTCTCCTACGTTCCAACCGCTCGACTACGTTACTCGTCTCCTGTCTGACGGGTTGGCAGTGGAGAACATCAGTCTCTCCCTCACTGTCAGCCCTATCTTCCTCCTGTTCTCAGGCGCTGGCCGCTCCACATCGACGAAACGAGTTGCAGCGTCAGCGTACTTCTGGCCTCAGGTCTGGCCTCAATACCAGTTCCCTGCGTCATCGTAAAAGCTGCAAACGGACGCCTGCACGGCGATCTCTCTCGCTTTCGCGCTCTCTGTCCTTCCCTCTGTGTCTCTCTCATCTCTGTGTCTCTCCCTTGCTTGTTCACCATTTGATAGAAAGCGCTCAGTGGTGATCTCAGCTCAGACCACCAACGAACGATGGTGAACGTGTAAGTGTGAATGGCCCTCCACGCTACGTAGCAGAATCACTACGAGATGGCTGTGTCCTTGCCTTGGGGAAAATGGGAGAATTTTAAGGGAGACGGACATGGCCGAAACAGGAACGAGAGATTCTCGAATCGGACGAAAGCCCTGCAGAGGCTTTTCTGAGCAGGACCGAGGGTAGAATAGTTGGGACTGGGCCTCTCGGCGAAAAATTACTGCAAAGTATCTACCTCTACCTCTACAGTCGTTATACAGTTGATACTGGGCTTCGAGCTATGCTGGGCTAGAAAAAAACAGCCCGTACGGAGAGACCTTTGCAAACCCCTGGCCTTCGCAGGTCTGGTAAACGGGGGCAAATCACCTGATGCGTATGCGTGCGTCCAATGAGTTGGCGTGCATTTCGGCTAACGGGAACGATATATCGAATCGTCGATCCGGTTAACGAGAGAGAGGAACCTAGCTAGAATGTCGTAGATGACGCGGAAGGGACGTCGCTACTGTGTGCGCCGCAGCCGCATGAAGCTATCGGTTAGCGTCAGGCCTTTAGCAATAGTGTGGCGCAAAATGCCCGCTGAAATAAGATCGATGGCGCGTTAGCGAGTGTGTGAGTTTGATGTGCATGTTAATCACCCTCTGTAATGTGCTACCTTCGAATCGGTGTCGGCGAAGGAGTGCTGGCGCCAAACGAGAACATTTGAAGCCCCCTTGCATCCAATTTCGTTCTCGTCACAACGGAGCGGGGAACGTATCATTGTCGCCGGCTCGCTTTACGTTTCTGCGACGTCCGACAACCTGTGGCAAGGTCGAATGGAAAACGCTGCGTTACGTGAAGACGCTGCCGTAAAACGTACGAGCAGAGAGATAGGCGAGAAAGAAAATTAATCTAGGGGCATTAATTAATGGGAGTTTTGGCCTGAAGCTGTGGGACGCAGGAAGGACAGTTGGGTGACGGTAATGCGGGAGCCGTCTGACTGAGCAATACTACAGTGCATAGCCATTACTGCAAGCGGAGTAAAGGACCTACGCGTTTTTCCTGCGGAAGAATCGATAGAATGGGACGTTTGATGGGCCTGCCATATAATCACTTTATGTTCTTATTATTTTCGCTCTTTGTAGAATCCACCCAAAAAGTAACGCTCAAAACGTTTGCACGCTTATCACAACTTGTTCAAGGCTAGACACTCGGGACTCAAGAAATCTTTATTCTTCGGACATCACGTCTGATGTTTCAATCAGAGATTTGTCCGCAGGTGAAGTTTGTAGCACATATCTAGTTGGCTTCCAGGCTCACGTAGATACCTGCGCGTAGTTTCGTGAAGCGAAGCAAATCCAGAGTGAGCTTATATAAATTAGACCTCTGTTCGCTTAGAGCTTATTCATCTTCTCCTTCAGCAGAATAACAACCGACGCGAGTATGAATCGTTGTGACCTAGAGCACGAGCTCATTTCGTCTGCTTTCTACAGAATTAGCTACCAGCATAAATTATTTTTGACAACTGAAGATCGGTCTTTGCCACCGGCAGGAAAGTTTTCGTTGTATGATTTTGAGTTGCTATTACCTTCGCACATTATCTTCGAATACAAGCTACAGTTCCGCTAGCCGACCGTAATTATAGATGTGCCTTGAGCATCAGCCCTGAAATACGAGTTATTACGGTTTACTATTATTATTATTCAACATTGGTTTTGTCATCACTTCTGTCATCTAACAGCCATCGTACAGTACCACTCATCACTACGTCTTGCGAATGAGCAAAGACACGAGTGGGCTACGTGGGAATAGCCAGTTTACCGCATGATTTTTCCCCACAACAGCATTGTCGGTCCCAATACACCTACGCCTCTTCCGACGTCTAGCTCATTTTCCTTTGCGCGTCGGCTTCCTGCAGTGAGGTAAGCCCTTCGGCCATACTTGCCTCTTTTTGTGATTATCAATTAGTTAACCGGCGAAGTGAATGGTTTGTCAGACCGGTCGCTGGATTCCGGCCACCAGATCCTCCGCCATTGTCTTTGTGCCCTGGCGCGTCCTGTTCTTCGTCTGCTCCGTCCGACATGCGCGTTCGCCTTCCCTCGCTTCTCCGGTGTCGGCTTCTTGCGACTTCTTGGGTCCGTTGCTGGATTCTTTTTCCAATGTTTTTCTCGTCGCCCCATCCCCCCGTGCTCGGAGCCCCAACAGCTGAGGCCTAGTCTTCCGCCTGACAGACAGAGACTTTGATTATGTCCTTCCATTCGTATGTCGGGCAACTCCTTTTCCGGTTGATTAGTCTTGGAGAGTCGTGGATGGACCGGACCAGCAGAGGGGGTTTTATGCCGTGAACGGGACACATCCGCATAGGAATACGTTAGAACAGTGTCGCAGCGCACGCTTGCGACAACGACAGGCCAGGACTGGCTGGCTCATCAGGACAACGCAGCAGGACCGCCGCACAGGACGGGACATCCAGCGCCGATTAGGACCATTCCAGGACCGTTTGCCGGAGTCCAGTGCTGGACAGGCGTTCAGACGTTTTGCGGGCCCGATCAGGAGTTTGGGCGGGTGGCTGGTCGCGCAATAGGAGACGCCACGAGGTGATTTTTGTCCCTGGCGCCGAAGGATTTTTCCGATCCTGAGGAGGTTAGGGGATGTGGACTGATCCGAGCGGCAAAAGGACTGGGTAGGGCCTGATTGCTGTGTCAATATATATATATATATATATATATATATATATATATA
>MNPL01003568.1:0-12120 GCA_002081605.1 Tropilaelaps mercedesae | reverse complement strand
ATATATATATATATATATATATATATATGTATGTGTGTGTGTGTGTATTTTTTGCGACCCGGTGCTCTCGAGTTTGTATTTTACGCAGTTTGACGTTATTGTTGTTTGGTGCTTCTAGATGAAGTAGAGATGTCCCCTTGTGACTGAGGCACAATTACTGTACTACACAGCCACAAAGCCATTTAAAAGGTTACCTCTCGTCAACAGAAGCGTCGTCACCGGGCCTATCGCTGCAGATTTAGCCGTTTCTTTTCGATACTGATTTCTTATGGGTGGCCATTTTTGTTTTTAAAATGGCTCTACACAGAATATTTCTGTCGGAAGTGAGCTTTATATTGTTATCATTATTACTATCGGTTGTGATATTATTCCCGAAATTATTCCTATATGGTCATTGTTGTGATTGCTATTCATTACGATGATTGGTCGTTCTTTCATTTCATTATATGGTCATTACAGTTCCACGATAAAGTGGAACCCTGTTTGGAAGTTTATTTCTGTTGTCCCCTTTTGTCATCTCAATTGGTCGAATCTGTACCCAGACCTACACATAATGTGTGTAAGACCAACCAAAAAGTGGCACGGTTGCAACAGAATAGTGACAACAATCGTGGAATAACCGTAATAATAACGTTTGTCTGTAACTTTATTCTAAAGCCCAACTCTAGGAGTTACGCGTGTTAACGAGATATCCCTCCCCGTATGCCTTCATTCATTTGCCAAAGTTATTTTGTCAGGTCGTAACACTTACCAGCAGAAAGAGTAACAGCAGTGGTAGCAGCAGCGTCCGTCTCGAAACGGCCCTTAGCAGCAGAAGAACAAAGGCAACGATGACTATGACCATTTTAGATTAGCGTTCCGTCGAACCTCGTCATCCGTTTTTTGTTTTGTCATTTTATCGACATTGTTACTGCAATCATTATTATTATTGTTGTTCTTGTTGAAGTGCAAACAGAGGACTCCTGAGTCGACTTTTTTTCTTAAGGAGGAGGTGACGGCAACAATATCAAGAAGGAACACCCAACCAGAGACGCGCTTCGTGAAAGAGGCCAGTAACAGCTACAACAAAATCGGCAAGAACAATTTTGCATTATTATTACTATCATTATTGTTATTCACGGAAACATTGTTCTAGACGATTTTATTGTTTTCAAATGGGAAGAAGATAGAAAGAAGGACAGATGGCAAAGGATCAACGAAAATCAGCGTTTATTCAAATTGGTCTCTACTCCAACGAGCGTCAGTTATATTAATATGTTAATTATGTCCCAAAAATGGTCTCAGAGATTGTCTCAAATTCCATATCGAATACATTCATACAGTGACTACGATTTCGTTGTCAGTGAAGAGGTATAATGAGGCGCTGAAAAACCGGAAGGAGAATCAACGATGACAATTGCGGGCTATCAGAATCACACACATTTTACTGTACTAATTTTCTTTTCCATCGTTTACCATTGTAACTCACCACCTTTTAGTCGATTTCTATAATGTCTTTTTTTGGTTACCAATTTTGTACGAACAGAAATATTTGTTCTTTCTTAGGCTTTACTAGGCAAGTTCATCGCAGTTCTTCTCCAGCGCTCCCGTGTTCTTCTGCTTGTCGTTTTCTGGCCCGCGTCGCCCCCGATGATGCGCAACCGCCTCGGTATGGGTGGTCGCTCCATCGAAATCTAGAGTTCCGAATTCAACGAAGAAGACAATTCATAAACGAAGAAGGAAAAGAACCTTCACTTCAAATAATCAAACACAAAAGATTCTGATTTGGTCAAAGGACCACCGTATCTAAGCTTTGTTTGTCGGTGTTTGTTGTTGGTTGTCTTGCCGTCATGTTGCCCGGATGGCGTCGGCAGCTGTATCGGTAAAAGAGGTTGGAGCCATCTAAGTATGCTGCGGCTATTGTTGATGTTGTCGTTGCTCTTTTTTTAAGAGTCGGGTTGGGTCGGCTCGAGTTGCAACAGTAGCGCGGGTGAGGAGAACTCCATCCAGGAGGGGAAAACTTAAGAACCAAAAAACGGGAGAAGTACACCGTGAACGAGTTTAATGCGGGGTATAGATGAATTGTACAGCATAGGGAAAGGGTGAAGTTGATCGAGGAATGGAAACGAAGGAAGTCGTTAGATGAGATACCTGCAGAGTAAGTGGGGATGGAGGGAGAGAAAGAGAAAACATGCACAAAGGGAAAAGGCCGATCATTGTAGTTCTTATGAAAGGATGCCTTCTCCGCTTCGACTTGATATCCATTTGCGGTTTGTCTTCGGCGATAAGGACGATGCTGGGGGTGCTGATCATGAGGAGCACGGCCACAACAAAAACAACAACAACGATTACAATGATGATGATGGTGATCATGTCGATTTGGATTTAGCTGCGTAACGTTTGTGTTGCCCTTTCTCTGCTTATTGTGTTGGCTGCTCTGCAGGACTCCACATCAATCGTGGTTATAGTAGCTGGTATTGTTGTTATTGGTGCGGCATAGGTGGTCGGCGTAGCTTTTTCACTACAGTTTACCATCATCATTACAATATCTTCACCATAAAATTTGACCAGAGCCCATTTGCCCATCTTCCTTCTCTCTGGTAACTCTGTTGTTATCGTTCATGGTGCTACTCCTCAGCTCAATAGCCACCGGATGGAAGGGCTCAAGATGCGGTGGATTCCTGTCTTGTATGAGACGTCTGGGTGAACAGAGACATCGTCAATCCAAGCCACGACCCCAATTTATAACATATATATATGTGTGTCTGTGTGCACGCGCAGCTTGGTTGAAGATTATGAGCTATGCCAACATCAGGTTATGAGACGTAACAGCAACTTGATGGAGAAATGGATGGCTGGATAAATGGACACGTGCAAAGAGTAAAACGAGCAAGGCAAAAAACGACGATGTTCAAGCGAATCAAATACAATTCGATGAAAGGTGGTTAAAAAGCCTGGTTAACAAGAAGGCGTTGACCTAACGGGTTCGGCTATAGTCGATTGACGCGTAACAACGAAATAATGATTCGGACCTAGGCGATAGTCGTTGCAGAACCAGATAGTGGATAAGAAAGGTTACAGGATGTACACGGGAAAGACAAAGAATCATAAAAAAACAATTGAGCCACAAATATCAGGCCAATTGGCCAGTGAGTAGTATATCTCTACAAAAGATAAATAAAAGTAATAACAGATGACTAGCCAATAAAATATATGTAAAAACAATCTTGGCCGTAGCAAGGACGGTATTGCGAGAGGAAAAGAGAACAAGTCCATAAGTGCATAGATGCTTTCAGTGCCTGCTATCTTTAAGCATCTACCTGAGAGTTCAATTGTGTACAATTTTTACCGACCAGTTGAGTTCTTGAAAGGGTAGATTATACTTGATAGGCATGATTACAGCGACTGGAGCGACTGGAGGAGACACGTAGGTGCATAGGTTCGATCCCCGCCGGTGCACATTTACATTTATTTGGGGTCTGCCTTACGAAGTAATGCAAAAAATGCTACCGTGGACGTTAAATGTTGGCTGATGGTCAGCTTTAAAAATACTTTGATAGGCATGATTACAGAATTATATATGGTCACTGGATGTTGCAAGGTTTGGCTGGAATGTAAAGATCCTTGTGTTAGTAATTTGAAATAAACTTCTTAGTTTTCCAGTCAACTGTCCATTGCATTTGTTATTTATTTACCTTATATGCATTTAATCAAAAACAATGTCACAGCGGTGAGTGGCATGTTTGGCAGGTCAAAAAATCATAATAATAATAATAATAATCGATAAAAGGTATATACAGGTAATACGATAAAAGGTATATACGATTTTGTACTTTGCTAGTTGTAATTATAACTCTAATCCTGTATACAGATACCCAAGGTCTTAGACACACGGTGTACATATGTATTAGTGTGCAATCAATGAGGACGAATTATTGTAGTTCAAAATTACTCTTGCAAAATTGCTATGGATTGGCTGATCCGTTTACCTACTTTAACCGAATGATTGCTACCCAGGGATTTTTTCGTTGATACTTGAAATCGTTTATCAGATTCCTTAAAACCAGCGATTTTCGGTAGTGATATGAATAGCCAGTTGGGATGTGGATAAACAGAGCTGAGTTCCCTGTGTTTGTCGGCGATGGCTGCCTAACGTGAATACATAACTGTGCTCGCTTGAGTTCTTTGGGCTCGATGAAGCAAGCGGAGAATATCTCACAAATTTCCGCTGTTAATTATAAATCTCACGCCATTCCGTCTCATGCAAGTCTCTACTACACAGCCAAGGATAGCTGACTCGTCGGACAGAGCAGCCAGTATTGTGGTCCGTTGCTTGCATTGAGCTCTTGTAGGCGACGTTTTCTGGTTCGGTTCCAGGTTTCTACCTACTCAGCCATAGCCTTTTTCCCTCGAGAGATACGGAGTAGTCATTAAAATGAAGTAAGGCGTTATTTTGGTAACGAACACTATTTCAAACTTTTCATGTTAATGTAGTATGCACGAAACATATGTTCATGTTGTCGAAACGGAAAGTAAAGTTTCTCATTTCAAGCATTTAATTCGGGACAATTATCTACATTTGGCGTATCCAAGAACAAGTGCGGTTGGAATTGTCATCAGTTTTTTGGGAGAGCTTTTACTAGCCGGAGCGGTCTTTTAGTTAAAAAACCATGAGCCTAAATAATATGAATCGGCAAAAAGCTGTTGATTGGTCCCTGCGACTGAAATAATATAGTGAGCTAAACTTGGCTAAATAATGAAATGTATTCCCCATAAACGTAGTGATAAAAGATCATGCAATAAAACCGGATTGAAAAAATATTGTTAGTGTAGCGAAAAAACCCTTGACAGAAGGTGAGGCAGTATAGGTCTAGCCAACTGGCGCTTCATGTCCGGCGAAAGATCTACGACGAACATGAAAAATAAGCGTTAGTTTAAATGTTGTCTGAACACTGTAAAGATTTTTATATCAAGAATACAACAGCTCCCATTAATATGCTCAGAATTGCTGGCACCATGACATATTCGATTGTCGCAGGTCTCACTAACCAATGATTAGAGACGACATCGTAGTGTACTCAATCCACGGGTAAAATGGCTTTCAGGTTTATCATGGCCGCTATGTCCTAAGACTTAGTTGAATCCGATTAAATCTTAACTTTAAATGCTTTAAATGATAATATGAACATAATGTTAGGAATTTTTTCCGTGACAGCATAGTTAGATTAACATATAGATGATACTAGCCACAAACGAGACACTAATGATAACATACGAAATCGTATTATATACGCAAAACAGTTTATTTTTTGTTATTTTTTAAGACTCGATTATGCTATTCTTCGATGTTAAGGCTTTCGACATCACAAGAGTACAACTTACCACAACAAGCCATGCCACTTGTTCAATGTATCTCATCAATTAATCTCATCAATCTTAATTCTAATTCTACCAAAATCGTATCGACTAGATGTGTTTCAGGCTCACAATAAAAGCGCCGGAAAGTTCTGACAAACAAAAAGATCGTCTTGGCGCACGAAAACCGAGTGACGGTGACGCACCTTCGTGCAGTCGTTTCACTAGATGGTGAGATCCAAAACTCGATCATATGCATTCGACTGTTGTGGCACTACAATGACTTTTCTACTACAGTGACCCTGCTAACCAATAGACGGACACGATACCGTACGGCGTTAAAAAAATACGCTATAATGTGAGTTTACGTGTTCAGCAAATTCGCTGTAATTATTGATGACAAATAACAATAGAGATCAGGTTAATTAATTTCAGTTGCCTGAAATACTCCACGTTGGTACTTTGCGCTGTCGTATAAGAAGAGACGTCCAACATTATTTGCAGCTAAAAAAAGGCTTTTCGGATAATATCAATTCAAGTGCTTTCAAGTAGATGACTTAAACTAGATAGATAGCATTGCTAGTGCCCTATCGAGACATGGCTCTAAAGAGATTCGAGGTTAGATAGCAGAACGATACGTAGTAACGACAATGTTCTCCAAATATTTACGTCAACCTTGGACTTGAAGTCCAAATTGTTGCGGACTTATCATTTTAACAAGTGACTCTTATTCCAAAAGTGAACTAAATGCGCTTTGGCTATACGATTATTATTTTATCATAAAAACGACTGTCTTATATAGATTTTACGGAATTATTCCTTAGACGCAATACGATAGTAGTCAGGTCTGTTTAACATGCATATCTAATTTCTCAAACTTAAGTTGTTTCAGAAAGCTTAGCTCGAGATGTGGCTTTCCTATCATGATTACGTAGTAAAGTTCACTTCGGTAAAGGCTTGCTATCACGTAAATAGGGTGAGGCTGTGGATAGAGACCAAAGTAGTCGATTCCCCGATGGTTTCATTCGAGATCAGAGTGGCGGCAACGGTGGTGCTCAAAACATTACACTTGACCATTTAGCAGTTAAGTTCACGCAGAAACAGAGGCGAAAGCATTGTCAGAGAACGAGAGCTACTGATTTTTTTCGCTTCCACGAATGACGTTCCTTTGAAATGAGGAGATTTCGTTCCGAACAGTAACAGCGTGATAAACGCATATTCTCGAATCTGTACTCAACGTCAACCTTGGGTGTTGTGCATTTCGACGCATACAGCCATAGCGAGCACAAAGTTAACGAACACCCAGTTACTGTCACTGAGAAGAGATCTCAGAAGAGGAGAAGGAGGAAGAGCTGCTGTGATGTCGCGTCGGTAACAGGAACTTTTCATCATTTCGCTTCCGCCAAGTGGACTAGGTTCCACTTCCGGCAAAACTTCTGTCGACCATTGCTCGACGAATCCCCACCAACGAATGACGTTTACTTCAGCTGTAGTCCCTGTTTCACCGAATTCTACAAACGATGAGTGGAGGTAAACAGGTGATGCATACTAAGTCTCACATTTGAATCTTTACTATCATTAAGTGGAATACTTTTTCTGGCTGATATGTTCCCAAATCATAGATAGAGCTACAACGGTAGCGTAGCGATAATTTCGACTTGCGTAAGTCGATTACTGACACTGAAGAAAATCAAATGTTAAACGTATGTTAAATGTATGTGACACAAAAGACACTGCGTCGTATGCTTCAGTTGTGAATGTCTGAGAACTAATAATTATTAATATAAGAGCTAAAAAGCCTTTACGCAAATTCATTTGATTGCCACTTATTTGGTCGTCGTTGGCAGATTTTCGATTTTTTCTGTTCGTAGATGGCTTGCGACTCAATTAGGCTGAAATATATGTTGTTACGTTACCGCTCATCGACCACCATCCTCGGTTATGGCAGAATCCTGACGAGGCAATGTAATAATAAAAATAACTGTGTCGTTGTGATGACGGTAGCACGACGCATCCCAGAAAAATTGGTCCGTGCTACTGTTCGAGGTGAGCAATGACAACCGGGATGTGCGCACAGAACTTCGGATGAGGATGGAAATCCCCATGGAAGGTGGGGGTGAGTAGGGGACAAGTGGAAAGGGGGGCAAGTGTAACGGCGGCATGGCATCAGAATCAACGAACGCTTTGCAATGCAAACTCCAACATTCACCGTACATCAGCCACGCATCCATCCATTCACCCACAGCAGAACAGAGCAGAGTACGACGTGTGCTGCTATCACCGTCGCAACGCTTATTTGCCTGAATGGTAGGTGCAATGGGTGGGCGGGTGAGTGGGCGGCTGCCGCTGGCGTAACGGCAGGTCTCACCCGTAAACCGCAGAAAGCCTCACTTTGAAGGGGTTTAGGGGTTAGAAAGGGGTTGTATCTCATCGGTTGACGCCGTTGTCACAGCGTTGTCTTCAGTTTGTTCCCATCCAACCCCTTCGCGAGATGGCCACGAACTGAAGATGGGAATGGAAGGAGACACAGAAGACAGAAGAGGATGTGTGGGTTGTGTATGGGGGAAGCAGCTTGCCGCAAAAGCACAGAAGACGACACGTCATCCTCGTCGCCGTCATGTGCGTGTCTGCTGGTGGTGACGGTGCCATGGTGGGCAACAACGACAACCACAATGAGGACGAGTTTTGAATAAATAATTAAATTCGGCGCATAATCGGGTTTACCGATGGGATGCGCTCCTCCCTTGGCATTTTCTTACGACCAGAGAGGTTCCCGGAAGAGGACTCTTTTACCTCGCAACTCCTCCACCCTTCTACGATCTATCGAGAACGCTGCAGTCCTCTCGGTCGTTCACTCGTTCGCGGTTGGAAGAAGAAGAACGCTTGACTTCTAAGTGCCGCCTTTTTCTCGAAAGCAAGCTGGCGAACCACCCGCCTTGACTGAGACAAGCCCCCTTCTCCCCGTCATCAATACTACCCCCGCGTTACAAAAGTCTTCTGACCCATATGATGCCCCCCAACCTTGAACAGGGCCACAAACTAGGCACAGCGCGCGGTGTCGAACTCACAACAAAGATGCGATGAGAACAACGGCACTTCGTCAACCGGCACTGAACAACAAAACTCTCTCTTTTTCTCTTCTCTTTCTCTCAAGCCATGCGGGAGATCGCCGGGCCGAACAGACAGACGTCTTAACGCTTACGGTGACGTACAACGAACTCAAGCGTTCAACTTTACCCCTCTCAATATGCCTTTCGAAGCTTACGCCCTGTATTTCATTGCTTCCAACAGCGCCTTAGCGTAAATTTCTGCGCCCCCTCACGTTAAGCACTTTTGTGAACAGACGGAACCGCAATGGTACGAACTCTAAGGATACGCCGACAGAACGAGAACAGGGAAACCTTAAGCGTCTTTCAAGGGTCAGTTAGCCTCGATTTGAGCTTGTTACGCGAGTTATGAGAGCGTAAACGTCAGTCGCTTGAAGTCGCCACCATAGCGGTAGCCGCAACGGCGATGGTGATCTTAGTTGGGATCTTGACTGGGAGGTGGAAAAGTGGCTATGTAAGTAAAATGGGCAATACAGGGAGGGAAACGCGAGAGGGATATGGACGGCGTTAAGGGGTGAAATGATTTAGGGTGAGGGGGTAACACGAACGTTTTAAGATGCTTTGGGTAGCTAAGCTGAGCATCATGGCATGAAATGGTGCACCAGATAGTATAGTAGCAGACTGATCGAAAAGAAAGAGCCAAATTTTACTGGTTGTACCTTATCTCTAGTACTTGGCAATGTTTTTCTTTTAAATATGGATAACCGGAAAGGGCAGAGATCTGAGGGTCTCTTGAGTGTAGTCGTCGAGCTATCTACGAGCTTACGATAATTGCAGATAATGTTGCAATGCAGCACCTACTTGAACAGTTTATGGGTGGGCAAAAGGCTTGTTTTCAATTTCGCTGTAGAGCAAGATCCATGCATGCGTTGCATTCTCGTCATAAAGAGCTTCCATTATAAAACAACGATCCAAATTATAGGGTTTAAGTGCTCAGTGAGACCTTGCTTTAGCTTTATTAGTATGGTCAATTAAGGATATATGGTAATTGGCTTGAAATTTACGTCCGCAGCACTACATAAGTACAGCATGCGTAACCTGTCTGTTGTATACTTACGTGTTATACTTACTTTCACACGACGCTAGCTGTGTCCATCGCGACGACTTCACTGCTTCCTATGGGCAATCATAGAAAAGCTGTACAACGTAACGATGTAGCCGCTTTTTTATTTGTTGTTATTTTTTGTCAACGCTGCTTTGATGAATTTCATCGACGTTATCTTAAGCGTTGTCGTCGTCGCTGTTGTTGTTGTTAGTATTAGTGGAGTGTGTTAGCATCATACAAGACAGAAATCGACTGAAAAGTGCCTCTGACCCTTTGATGGGAACCCAGCAGAGACAGCGAAAGCTTTGAAAATTTCGTAAAACCGTTTCACTGGTTTGTTTCCAGATGCCCGTGGCATTCCCGTTCCCTCCATAGCGCTGTTGTTACACAAACACATGCATACATTCATAGTATGACGTTCAAGCAAAAGGGAGAGATGTGGATGGGTGGTGGGGGCATTTTAAAACTTTTAATTCCATGAATGCTCGACGCGCACTTATCATGCTCTGCTCCGATGATTCGATAACACCCCTGTGAGCCCCCGTGGGCTTAGTGATTGTACGTGCATGTTCTCCGAAATTTCCGTAAAGTATGACAAACAGCGCAGTGAGAGGCGTCTTATAGCATTTAAATGACTATTGTACAATGCCGAAAGCAAACAACGAATATTATTAATGAGGCATGGTACAACGCAAGCAACTAGCGGAATGAATAGAGATCACGTATGGATATAATACTTCATTACGGTGTATTGATAACTATCTTTTGGGATTATGTTTATGTTATTGAGAATCATTTTCAGTGATGTTAGCTCGCCAGATCGAGAGTGAATCCTAAATTATGAAAATGACACATACAACACCTAATAACAAATACTAATATGCTTGACAATGTGTAACTAATATTTCCTCCGAGAAGAAGTAATTATGTTCGAAAGGATAAGTTCACACAGTTGTTCAGCTTAGACTATTCTAGCTACTACTATTTACTAATTTTTAAACGCAAAGCGTTAGACTAATCTATTTATAAGAAGTTATGTAAGGGAATGTCCGTTGTCAACATCACGTCCACACACTTGAACGAATGCTTGATTTAAAGGTCTTTGACCGTTCAGACTTCTCAGGTTTTATAGAATGGTTGTATTTCGTATCGGGTCTGGTGTACCCAGTAGATCTCGTGTGGATGGTCGAGCGACATTGAACCACGACACTACGCAATCAGGGACGCCTCACACAATGAAAACGAGAAGGAAATTGGTTTTTTTTGCAGCCAGTGCAGCAGCACACCAAAGCGAAATCTTGCGAGCACCGTGTCGATACGATGAGCCCCATGCAGCAGTCTCCCGATAGTTGGGCCAAAGCGCGTCTTTTAAATCTGCAACCTCCACGCAGGGAGCCTTCTCCCGTGTAGGCGACGTCGGTGCTGCTGGAGGTTGCGTTACACACTCGAGACGACCGGAGATGTAGTTGAGACGCATGGGCGAATAGAAGCAGCAGCAGGACCAGCAGCAAAGACTAGTAGTGGACGTAGAGCAAAGAAAACCGTGGTTCGAATGGTTGCCGCCCTCTCCTTCGGCTCCTACTGGCCTGTCCTAAGGGAGTCTTAGCTGTTTAGATTTTCATTAAATTCGAATCCTGTGTCGACCTCTTGGCGACCGAGTATGTGCACTAAAGTAGGAAACTCAGAGCAGGTTCTAAACTGAGATGTTTCGAGGTCCACGGAGAAGACCAGAAAATACCACTCGTCTTAAAAAGCATTCAGTAGTAGAGGAATTCGGCAGGCCGCTACGATCCAAGCGACCCCGCAAACGTATCGGGCTAACCTCGTAAGGTCAGGAGGCCTACCGTTTCGACGCTGTTGATGCAAAGTCGAGCTCCATTGGCGTAAAAAAACGACGATTCGAAAGGCTGCACGAGAGTATCTAGAAGTGACCAGATATGTCGGTGTCTCGTATGTATATTTTTGGGTGTGTGGTGGCGGTGGTAGTGTCTACAAGCTATGAAAAACTCAGAGGCCCCCCGGGTGTCATAAACGGCCGAATCAGGCCGCGGACGGACCTCGACGAGCGCTGCCTTGGAACTTTTAGGCTACGGTGCGGCTTTTCTGAGTTTATTGAGCTCCTGATTGCTGCCAAAAAGGAAAGGAAAGTGTTTGAGACCTTTTTCAGGAGGCGGGGACCGGGAGATCTGAGGTATGAGTGAAAGCGTAGGCAGAAGGGTGTTAGCTGCTGGGTTCTGGCAACGTGCTGATATGCCGTCACTAGATCTCTTCAAGCCCTCCAAATAGCTCTAGACCGTTACGGTGCTGTTATGCGTTTTTATGCACTAAGGATAGCGGGACGCTACCAGCGATATCAGGACTTCCTCCTCAATTTATCTTCCTCTCTCGATTTCCTGTCCCCTTTGAAATTAGACGCCTGTATAAAGCAAACGACTATGCAAGATTTATATACGAATTTGGTCACATACGCGCACATGAACGTTGCCTGAACGAGGGTTGCTTCAATATCAATGTTCCATATTTCCCATAAACATCGAAGCCGATAATATTACTCAAAGCTACGTCAGACGGAGCGCTATTGAGAACTCATAATAGGCCCACTGAGACACAGCCGCTATATATATATATATATAT
>MNPL01003567.1:0-16916 GCA_002081605.1 Tropilaelaps mercedesae | reverse complement strand
TATATATATATATATATATATATACACTGAAGGCTTGCTCTGGATGACGACCGACAGTCATATAAAGGCTACTTACGAATAGGCCGCCTATCTACTAATAATGAAGTCACATTTCATTCAATAAAGGTGAATTCTTTTACAATGGTGAAAAGTAGCCATATTTGTCTATCATGGCAATTGGTTCTTAGCAGGCTCCTACCTTTAGGCTAGGTGGCGCGTACGCAAGGAACAGATCCCGATATTCATCCATCCACACATCAATAGCTCGCCGTGTGTTTCGCTCTAATACATTCATGTCCCTTGATTCGTCCACGGCTGAGTGAAATATATGCCCCACAAAGGAGCATCGGGCCCTGAGAATTCTGCCTCCACACTGCCATATGCGGAACGACTGTTCTAGGTTCTCTGCGCCCCACAACTTCATCTCCTCATCGTACGAGCCACTCTCCCAAAAATATCTCCTATAATATGAAACGCTGACAACGGAAATGTCAGAATAAGGAACCGAGTGCGACTTTTTAGCGAAAAGTCCGGCAGTTCCACTTCTGTCACTTCCACTTCTGATCAGGATAGGTTTCACATTTATACTGGCTATACCGTTAAAACGCTATGAGGGCCGGCCGCTAGGTCAGCCGCTGTCGCATGGCTAATTCATGTCTGTGCAATAATAATGAACGATTTCGCTGCGTAGACGTGCCATCGTTGCTGAGTCACGACAAAACTTGCTGGCCATTTTATCATTTTATATCGCAATTAAGACGACTCATTTCAAAGACAACACCATCTTTTTGTGACCGAGTGTGAAGAACTTCGAGTCGAGTACTCTCGAAGCCCGATAAGGCAGTCTGCAAGTAGAAACGACCTGTCGATCGCGTAAAGCCCACCGGGACTTATGGGCATCTCTGAGAGGAATGTCCCGTCGTCATTTTGTGCGCGTCGGTAGAACCACTCGAACGAATCACCCCATGCGAATCCGCCGATGCGAAGATCTCGTCCGTAGGGTGATTGCGCCCCCTCAGCTGGTGGTACCGTAACCGACATGTTGAATCGATCAATATGGGGCATAATCGGATATACGATCTGTAATGGTGGTCGAACAACGGCACCAACTCGGATCAGAAAACTGAACGAAACTCGGCATCGTTAACTGCAGAAGCGTACATTCTTCGTCAAACTGTCGAGGTGGTCGTTACCTCGGCTGAGGTACCGATTAGTGAGTCACTGCCATTAAACAGTGTTCTACTGGCCGATGAATTTGGCAGATCGTCTTCGGACGCTACAGCATAGAAATACGTCGTCTACGTGTGCCATTGTAGGGTCAAGATGAACGCGGCGTGTGTGACGCACCGATTTACGATTTTCCATGATCGGTGCGATTAGTGGTGGCAGCCATCCTTTCGTGACTTCGCAGTGCGAGTCGAGAAAGACGAGCGCATCGCCTCCGGCAGCTCTCGCGCCAGCCAGACGGCCCGCCACTATGCCGCTTTCGACGGGCATGCGAAGTAACCGCACGAGTCCTCTGGGGTAGAATTCATCGACGAACCACTCCAGAGGAAACCCCAGTTCCTCTGCAAGTTGATATCATATTTAGGATTAACATTCGAGCATGAACATTTTAGCCTGTTCGGATTAGTCTACTTAGCTGGCTGGCGCTGCAGAGCCGCTAGGTGGGCTGGTAACTATCGATCCGAAGGACTGTATCTGATCGCACTCTGTCTTAGGTTTGTGTCTCGACAACAATGTTTGCTCTTGTTGTTTTCGTTGTTGCCGTTGTTGTCGTTGTTACAACGCATACTGTGGACTGGGATTGTGCTAGATAGGTGCCAACAAGAAACAAATGCACGACATTGCGTACAGGGGCAACGGCTGTCCAAATAAGCAGAATGCGTCAAAACTCACCAGTTTCGCTGTGATCGTCGACGAGCAGGATTTCCTTTAGCATCTGCGGCGGAACAGTGCGCATGATCACGGACATGACCGTTCGCATGAGGACGGAAAGCGCTTCATTGCGAAACACCACAACCACTGAAGCTGTTGGTAGAGGATGTTTATAAACTACTCTTCGACAACTGCAACAGCGAAGAGATCTTGTAAGCTTCGCACGCCACGCAGCGTCGTTATGTGAGCGTCGGGGGTTAGATGCGGCTTTCCTAATAGGAAATCACAGCTGCTGTGCCATTAGGCTGAAACGCACCATAGCGATACGAGGGGTTGCAAATTGTTTTGGCGGTAAATAAACATCTTCAAGTTAGTTATAAACAACATCAGGTGAAAGTATCGATGCTTTACAGGGCGCAAGCTATCGTATGATTTGGTACTACTAGTGAATAAACAAGCCAGGTCAAAAATGACGTCGCGCCCACTGGTGATCGTACACGCCTATTTGTTAGACGTCAAACCTACAGAGTAATAGGTTAGTGAAGAAGTTTGTATTTTATTTTACTATCAGAAGCATTTTTCAATTGTACTATTGAAGGCCAATCAGCTGCAGTAGGTGCCCAGGCCGCTCAAAGAAACGACGAAAAACCGCAACAAGCCCCTTGGGCAATTTTCTATTTTTTCCCTACTCAGACATGATCAAATGACTTCCCGTTATGTTGTGTAACAAGAGCACGCGCACAATGAACACGCATCGAGAATGTATTCATACCGTGAGCTCCTGAAGTCGGGCAGACTTCGATCCAAAGGGATTCGATTAGCGATGTATAGGTTATACGATACATAAGGCGACGCCTCATACTCAGCGAGCTGCACCTCGTGCTGGTCCAGTATTACGGCAGAGCCTGCCACCAAGATGCAGATTAAATTATTACTATACTACCTTGTTCATACTCTTACTAGATACATATTCAGCATTTTTGTCTGATGTTGATACAGTTGACCGCAAACATGTATGTGAATTCGTGATTAATTTTTCTCTGTTGTAAAGGAGTAAGTAAATAATTCCGATGCCGGCAGCAGTCTCGCAGGTCTAACGAGAATATTCATTCATCATCGGATTGTCTTGTGGAGGTACCGGGTCTATCGTATCTCAACTCTAAGATGAGGTACTAGCAGGTACACGTTCATTCTTCACTGTTTGGTCGTAATGCTGCACGGCAGGTCAAGAAGACGGTGGTAGTCTGCCGAGGTCGTGTAGTCTAATGGACACTGTATATGAAGCGTACGGTTATCACTACAGTCCAAACACTACACTACGAGGGAACGTCCGAAATGGCCAGAGCTCAATCTGAGATACAGCGTCGTACGAATACTATACCAGAAAGGTCATTCAGGTCCAAGATAGCTTCGACAATGTGTTCGTATCGTTCATACAAACATATGAAGTACAACGTTTAAACCGATGTCGCAAAGTCTGCTAGTTATTGCGTCAATAAGAGGTATCGAGATGTTGACCTTACCCAATAGCTCTATTATGGTGCTCTATTCATTTTTTTAGTTGGCCAACTTGGTCTTTGTTCTTTTTGTATGGAGCAAAACGACTGAAATCAAGCCTCGCTGTGTAGGGTAAACTCGCATAAATATTTCACAGAGAAATAGGGGTGCACCAGTATAACTAACCATTCGCACCCCAGGATGCGTTGATCCGCGACCAGAAAAGGTGTAATTCTATGAGTAAGTTATCACGATTGTTGGACTTATATCTCATTAGTATGAGTAGAAAAAAGGCCACGCTCATAGAAAGTGCAAACAGCCGGAGAAAGTTCTGTTTATGCGGCACAGCCAATGCCATTATCGTTCTAGCGTAAGTTAGCGCCATGTGCCGCTGCGTTCGTGCATGCAGCGACAGAGATACACACATACACACAAAAACACAAAGATACGCAAAATCAGTAATTCTAATAGGTGAGAAAAACAAATGAAGCTGCCAAAGGTGCTTAAGGGCGTAACAGATAAAATATTATTAGTCCTAGTTCGGAGTAAGCGAATCGTCTACAAGGGAGCAATCGACGTGAAAATGACAGCGCAACGGTCTAGATCTAGCATGGAAAAGAAGTCAAAGTTCATCTAGACAGGATTATACCCACCTATAATATAACAGACAGCGTGCGGACAATTCATTTGATACATATTATAAGTTGGCGGATCCACCGTTGCTTTACAGCGAACCACAAAGGGAGGATTGCCTAGGTCGAACGTCCCACAGCCGCTGACCGCTTCAGCCAGTGAATTTATGGAGCGCTGCCGTGATACTGAAAAATGAACTATCTGTTGTTCGTATGTTATCTGCCAATCATCCAGTAACCGGTCAAATATAAATGACATTATAGTTTATCGTGACCGAGTTTAGAACGAGAGACAAGGCTCGGCCGTGAATAGGTACGAGCTGCGAATAACTAGCACCACTGACAATTAGATTATTAGTAACTAGGACGCTCATATGCCACGGCCTTGGACGTATTTATAACGAGATTGCTGCCATGGCTAGTCCAATTTAATAGCAGGGGATAAACACAAAAGTAATTTATCCTTCGAAGGTCGAATGTTAACCTAGTTATGACAAGACTGTGGACAAATGTCACTTCTTTCTGAAAGACTCACTGTTACTAAACGAGATAGGCACTATTCAGCCTATCTTGTTTAATAGTAGTGAATCAATAGATAATTAGAAAAGCACTTAACCGAATGGAAAACGGATATTGTTATCACGCATTCATTAGATTCCATAAAATATTGATTAGATCAGTTTAATTATTGATCAGTGTTGGTTTGAAGAAATATATATAAAATAGTTCCAATAAATAATAATTGAAAAAAGTCTCAACCGGAAGTGATTTTATAGATGTTTGTTATCCGACCCTAAGTTTTGGTCAACACTCTCTATGCTTGTTTACTGATTAGACAACTGGGTCCAAGCGCCTAGCGTGTGAGGAACGATTTGTACGTCTAAAAGGAAGTGCAATCCCCTATTTCGGAAGAATACTTGTCCAGTGAAACTTCTAATCAGTACACAGCCAAAATCGATGTTACTGTATGCTATTTATGTATTAAGTACGTGCTAAAGAAGTATATACAAAATATATACAAAATTTTATGAAATCTGCTTCTTGTTCGTTGGTACCGACTGGCTCATTTTTGGACAGCTATTGTGTCACTTTTAAATGCATCATTTGTTTTAGTCCTATTTCTTCGTGTGCGTGTGCCAGTGCGTGGACATAACGCGCGTCAACATGGATTACCGATATGCAGCTGAAGACATCAAATATCTATTTTCTCCTCCCTGGGTATCGCCTCATTTAAGCTGTAGTGGAAAATAGGCGCACTTTTGTACGATAGTGTAGATTTTCACTCTAGCATATACTGGGCAGATCTATAAATATCGTAGGATTATTACCAGTGTGCGTCGTGTTCAACGTCGCTTCGTAGAACACTTCGGAACACTGCGAAATTCTTGGTAGTTTCTAAAGGAAATTGCGATGCCTTTTTTCAACATGCCCTTTTATGATTGGCGGCCTTCAATCAGTGAGATTAGAGAAATGTCCATAGAAAGCAAAAACTGTAGGCCAAAAAAATTGGTGCCGATCCTTTAGGGGAATGCTTAGCGCATCGGTCTTTTATCAAATGAATTTCCATGACGTAATTAAGTACAAGGTCTTAATGGCTACTTATCTTTTATCAATAGTGGCTGTGTGAACAGAGTCGCGAATGACAGAGAGGATGTACGGGAGGATTTAGTGACCCGTTACGAGAGCTCACACTTGGAATAGTGAAAAACATGGTGACTAAGGAATCTTCAAAAAACAGCGCAATACACACAGTGAATTACAAAACCACGGAATTGCAATCTTTCTTAGAAAAACAAACAGTTTTCAAATCTTTTTTTTATTGGATTTTTTTGATCGTTTTTCCACAAGAGTTCAAATTGCCAATATGGCTACCGTTTACAGCTTTATAGTAATATAGAGTATACGTTTCGAATGCACCAAGCTATAATATGCAAATAGTGAAGTATGTAAGCAATTGGCATCTACTAATAACAATAAGCGTGCACTTTCAAACGAAGAGCTGATCGAAATAGAAATTCGTCTGTTTATAAATACCGAATATCAACTGAAAACTTTTATGATTACATCAGTTAAAGAAGACAACTGTCAGGGCTCTAGGAAACGTAGCTACATGCACGCACACCTGAAGATAATCTTATTTGATTGGGAAAGAAGTGAAGCTTTGAACTCGAACAGGACCTAGTTTGTTTTATGAGAAGTTCCTTATTGTTAGTTTCCAATAGAATCCACTTTTGAATGGATTGCAAACGTTTGACAGACAGCCACCGCTTTGAACGTTGGCTTCACTTCAAATGAATATTTTGTTTTAAAAATTTAGCACCTTCCAAACCTCTCACAAAAAGTCATTCAAGAAAAAATTTGTAATACATTATCTGTTTCAGTAACTTTTTGGTCGTTCGAAATCCCCGTAGGGCCAAGGATGACGACAAGTACAGTCAAGCGGCAGAACGCAAAAAAATGCTTAAACGGAATCTCCAAATTGGTGTACCAGCATA
Source organism: Tropilaelaps mercedesae (assembly GCA_002081605.1). Lineage (NCBI taxonomy): Eukaryota > Metazoa > Arthropoda > Arachnida > Mesostigmata > Laelapidae > Tropilaelaps > Tropilaelaps mercedesae. Next base: position 10,414 of record MNPL01003567.1, on the reverse strand, counting down.
TACCAACGATAAAATCAGTAAAATCATTTCTATGATAATGAAGAACAGATGGCCTGCTTATGGCTGACATGGTCTTGTGTTATCATGTGCACAGACACTGTTACAGCACACAATTAGATTCATCGGTACGCGTTCCGCAGGCGTCATAAGGAATACAACATAATTCAACGTCAGTCTTTCTCCACGTTCGAAGAACGTACGGCTTTAGATGATATCTGACACAACCTGGCAATCAAAATATTACCGGTGTGTACTTTTTCTCAGGCCAGACGTGTCAGCTGAGTCTGTAAAGCGCTAGGTAATCAGGTGGTATTGATTCGATAGAACATTACGTTAATCGTTGATTCAGTCAGACAGCCAATTTCAGACGTTGTGGATCAACAAGTCGAGTGGTTGTTATTTTATCTAGCAAAAAGGGAATTTTTCTGACCAACTCACTCCTTGTCAAGCAGCTATCCCGACTAGCTTTTGATCAAGCGATCATGAGACGAGCAAGGCGAGTGTGCTGTATCGAGTGATGGATATGAAAATCTCAGTTGACAAGTTTCGCCACGCTTATTCGCAGACGGGTCAACTCCTCAATCTAGCTGAATCATAAGAACAAAATGATTGAAGAACCTATGACAGGTAAGAAAACGAAGAACAAAATAAAGCAAGCAGGATTCGCTAATCCTTGACCTAGGAGGTCGACAAGTTCGCAAATAAAAACGACAATGTCTTGCCATGTTCAGCTCCGACTACCCATCACCCGGTGAAGATTAGTTTTTTTTGCTGTAGACATGTGCTCAATGTTTCGCAGTGTTGCTGGTGCGATTTGCGGATGCGTACAACGAGGCATAACTTGCTCAAGATAGAGTCATTGTCAGCTAAATAAATGATGAGTTACTTTTAGCTGTTTTGTAATCATGCGGAATGTTGCCGGTGAATCGCTGATGGTCGTTGCACAAACAGACATCGTTCGAAAAGAATCAAGGTCTGAGTATTCTACGTGCTAAAGGCCGACACACGCAATTTAGCGCCATCGTTCCCCGTGTTCATTTTCAACTGCGTTGAATATTCTTATCCGTTTCCTTTTTCTCGTACTTCTACGACGGACGTCAGGGCACCGTCGACGAGCAACTGTGTCAGCGCAGACCAGTGGCGGGCCAGCGCCTGCGTGTCAAGTTTGAATTGAGTTGTGTTGGCGTATGAAAACCCTCACGGTTTCCTTTCTCCCCTGATAATCTGCCGCCCTTCAGCCTGTATGAATGTATGTTTTGTGCAGTTCTCGTCTGCTTCACTAAGCTGACTCAAGGTCATTGCGGAAATTGTCAACAGTAAATTGAGTGTCTCGACGCAAGCCACAATTACACTCGCTTCTACCCACGACGGCGTTCTCGGGTCGTCGAGTATTTGTTTTTCCTACGCTCGACACTCGTTGTTCCATGACTGGCGGTTATTCAGACGCATCCCTCCTCTTTCCTATTCACTGACAACGTCACCCGCGCGGGGACGAGCCCCGAGACCGGTGCTCCTCTTTCTTCTCCTTTCAAACAGGCATCTCCATAGGAGAACTTTCGCATACCCGGGTAGCCGTGTTTGTTCGCCGGATCTCGTCTAGCGTTTGCTTTACATAAGTCTATGTAGCCTTCCCTTGAAGGTATTGTCTTTAGCGTCCGTTTGGCTCCCGCCGGGGTATCGTGTGGAACGGCGTATACAATAGGTGGCACGCAGTGTCTTCGATATTCCTGCGGTGCTCAAGGCAACATCACGCACATGTATGGTGTGGGTGTGTAACGGGTCGTGCGTAGCTCGACGATGTTGAAACTTTCGAACAGCTAGATTAGCCAACTACGAACCCAGCGGCGGAAGACGGCACAGTTTATCCACACTGCTAGCGGTGTCGTATGGGCCGTACACTTGAGTGCAGATAGATCCGTAATCCTAGTTCACGCAAGCAACTGGCTCATCGATAGCGAACAGTGCGACATCCGCCCGGAGTGACGGTGGACTACCCGCCTAATTAAACAAAGCATAAACAGCTTTGGGAGCTGCGGAAAGGATAGTCACGTTCGCCGCTGAGGAAGGAGCATCGTTCGTGCACAGCTAAACTATAACAAACTCATTCGATTCAGCTGTTTTAGCAGCTTGCGTCACCCTTTGTCCCATGATACTCCCACCGGAGATTTAACGCGAACACGGATGATACCAGGCCACTTGTCAACGTCGCAGTGATTCAGCGAACGCCCATGGCCGCTGGCGACTTACCAGAAATAATTTTCAGTTTCCAAGGGCTACCGCATGCATCAGCAAAATAGCCGGCTAAATCCATATTAGACTAGCAACCACAGCGAGCCCAGGTATCTGTGCCTATCTGTGCCGAAGTGAAAGACGAAAAACCTGTAAAGTGCAGAGTGCATTGAGGTACATTGTAGGAGGACATTGCAGTGAAACGAACATCCTCGAGATTTCACGTAGAATGGTTGTTTACCCCAGTGGAACGCGTTATGCTGCATTAACCCGTCATCCGTGCGTCAGTCCTGCGGTCGCCTGAAGTTTGTCGTTCTGAGCGGGACTGGAAGAGCGCTCCACCGGATGGTTGCTACAGTTCGGATAGATTTGTGCACAGCGAGCAGGAGGCTGGACCACCGGGTCAAGGCGAGGCGATTACATAGGAATCGTTCCTGCAGAAATCGCGGGAGCCAAAGGAGGGTGCGCCGGACGAAAAGAAAAGGTCAGTGGCCGATCTCTGCCGGTTCGACGGATGTCAATGAGGTGTTTGCTTCGATCTGACTCGAAACGACGCTGGTTTTTAATTTGTGCTGCCTGTCGAATAGTGGCGGAAAAAACTCGAGTGAATACGTTTATTCATCGGAGACTCCCGAGCTCCGCTTTTCACGCCAATTCTGGCTAACGATGACAACTCTTGACGAAACGAGTGGAAAATCCACGACAATATGGCTTAAATATATTGAGGGCAAACATTATCAATTGGTTGTTCATTTTATTATCCCTGAGGTCTCGAAGTCGGCAGACGGCCGATACGTTCACTTGTGTATAAATCAGATGGACGAGAAGAAAAACGTCTCTCGTTAGGATATATGCTAGCATCATTGGATTAAGAAACCGACCTTATTTACGACTAGCTCACTGGTTTAGTAGAGTAGCAACCACACTCAATGTACAGATGTACTTTTAACTCAGTTGCTCTCGATTGCTAGCTTCGTTTTATTTTTCAACTCGAGCCAGTTCACTAAGCTACCTTTCTCGGCTTTGTTTCTCCTTTCTTCCCTGTTTTTCCTTTCTTTTCGCTTTGAAACAAATAACCTTTCATAACATAACATGCGAAAATTAAAAAACATTTGTAACAGGTAGAGCAATGTCCAGTTTAACACAACCTACGCACATTACGCATACAACTATTTCCACCGTTGTTGTGGGTATCTCCATTGCGTCGTTCTGGATATGTCGTCCTGTGATAAGGTTCAATGTTTCATTTAAAGGCTTTCAGTCGGATTAGGGTTTACACATCTTCACCATTTGCAGCTACACATTACGTTGTTGTCACCGCTCTTTTGCTCGCTCGAGAGTTCCTTTGTTTCCTCTGTGCCAGCCACGTGAAAGCTTAATGCTGCCGAAACCTATAAAAGCACCTATTTTATTGTGTTACAGTTTTACTAGTCGTGCTGTTTTTGTTGTTCCTGCCATCGTTGTTGTTGTTGTTGTGTATACTACGTTATCACTGTCCCGTAAGAAGTCGTCGATCCATGCTAATTTCCGCCACACACCGGCCATCACAACAAGTGCGTGTGGTGGTGACACTTATAATGATAGTAATGCTGGTGGATGGCTATCGCGGTGTACAATTTCCACGGAAGTCGCCCACTGTGGAAGACGGCGTGGAAAACGCACGGCTAGTGCAGACGCTTCGTTCCGCCGACGCTATGGAGATGATCAGGATGGTTGAAGGCAATATTTAAAAGCTGAGTGGCGTTTACTGTGTCCGCTCGTTTGACGCCACTATTGCCTTACGACACTTTGCAGTATTATGATTATATTGCAAGTTCGCATCAGCGCTGACCGCATAGGAAGGGCACGTGAAAAGTAGAGATCTCTTACCGTTGATGCGCGATCATCCAACGCAATTCATTCTTGGGTTTACCATTGTTTGCATAGGAAGCAACGCTAGAATTTCGCTTTGATTCGTTATATTCATGCTACATTTGGCCATAACTAAAAACCGTTTGGGTGCATTAGACGAAGTCCTATAGCATTGCAGATGCAGCGATCACCGACCCCCACTCTGGGAGGTATTGGGAGGTTTTGCCAAATCGAGATGCACACGCAGTCAGCCAATATAGGCTATAAACTGTCACAGCTGCACGTGATTGTTTCTGCTCGTTCTTCCTTACGTAAGACATATTACGATCTGCATGAATCTCTGCGTTGAAAGTGCTCATATAATGTACTGGTTAGCGTACAAAATCTAACCATTCCGCACGCTTCGCTCAATCCAGCCAAATTTCTTACATCGACGCCCATCCCAACTAGGACCGACTCATCCCAATGCCAACTGCCAATACAAATGACCGACCCTCGAGTCCGGATGACAGCGAACGGCGACCCGTTGGAAATTCTATCATGTCATCAGCGACATCGGACAGCAGCTCAGGAGCATCCAGCTTCAGTTTCGAGGGCCCTCACAACATGTGGCTGAAGCCCGCCTTGAAGATGTTCGACACCTCCCGTACGCTCAGCAGTCACGCTAGCGATGATGAAGAAGCTAGCTCATGGCTACGTTTACGCTGCGTCGGCCGTTGGCTGGTGGGCGAACTTGCCGACGATATCACCCGAGGCGAGGCGTGGCTATTGGCCACCATTGTCACGGTCAACTTCCTGTCGTTCTGCGCGGGCAGTATATTGGCACCGGTTTTGCCGCAGCATCTCGCCCGCAAGATGCACGAGTTCGGCGAAGAAGGTGAGTGATCACGCATTACTCCGTTTAGTCGTACGATAGTTTCGAGACTTCATGGCGACTAATTGATATAACTGGTTGAAACGATTGTATAAAACGCCTTATTTTGCGCGTTGTTATTATTCTCGACTTTACGTACATTCGTGAACATGTCGTCGTACTATTCACTTCTAGTCCGTGTCCAATAAAGGGTTGACCCTCGAAATAAGTGCATCGTCGTCTAAACCTGCTTTTATTACAATTGGCGATCATAGCGAGTCTCCGCGATGGCGCTTTTTTAGCTTTTTGTAAGGCTTAGCTGATTACAGAAGTGCCGTATTGATGCTGGTGGACTGGTGGTTAGTGGTGGGTGGATGGCCCAGAGAGTACCTTCTTATTGTTTGTGGATGCCATCTAATTGTTCCTGACCTGCCTTTCATTTCTCTACGCGTGAAATATCGATTCAAAGGTCATTAGAGTAAAAGCGGTGGCGTGGATGGAATAAGATATTTCTCAACCGGCCCGAGTGGAAAAGACAACATTAGTTGTTTTCGAATTAATCGTAATGTTTTCGCTTTATTTCTTTATGAACCAACTCGAGGGTTCATTGGCAACATCGCAGACGGCATTCAAGCAGAGAAGTCACGTGAAAGACTCCTATTGCTCAGTTGATTTTTTAGCATATTGATTTTTGTAAGAATGCCCATTACTGTTAGTTTTCTAATCAAATGCCATACGCGAACTTTGGCGGAATTTGCGCAGGATGTTTTTTTTTAGCTCCGAGTCACTGAAGTGAAAAAAAGTGTGATCGAAAATAAACACAACATGTAAAGCTATTTTTATCGTTTCATAGAAAAACAGTAAGGGACACGCACACAGACACATTATGTAAAGTATATGTGTCATACTGCACGCAAAATTTGCAGAAAGTTGCAGTTTTGTACGCTTCGTTTAGCCAGCAATTTCTGCTTCCATAGGTAAATGAAATTGGCCGACGGAAGCTAATTTTGTTTGTCCTAGATCCAATTTTCAGGTTGACCATAAAGCATAAATATATATTAAGATAACCTAGTATCTAATATAATCTAGGTAAACATAGTATCAAATAGCGTCTGTATGCGTGTATAAGCAAGGCATATAAACTGAGACAGACTGAGAATAAAGAAATCAATTTCAAAATCCTTCGCAATAACGTAGTTCGTCTTCCACCGCTTTGGTTTTAGCCAAAAAGCCGAAAAGTCATTCTTTTGTTTCAGTAGTTTAATAGATAGACCAGTGGGTTTTGTTAGTTCATAGGGCTTTTTGGTTTAAAAATCGACGTGTTTTTGCAGCAGGAGCTATTACCGAGCTATACATAGCACCCTTAACGGAATGTTTCTGTTCGTCAGGTTCCGTCAGCGAGGTGCACGTATCTATCGCATTTGTGCTATACGCGGGCACATCAATGCTATTTTCCTTGGTGTTTGGCCCCCTCATCCCTATGCTTGGGGTAGAACTCCTTTACTACCCTGGCCTGGCGACCGTGGCCCTCACTAATATTGCCCTCGGTGCCCTCGACCTTATACCAATCGGCACGTACCACCACTACATTGTCGCCCAGTGTGCCGTAAGTGTCTACAACTGGAACTCCGCTTAACAATGTATCATAATGGCAGAGGACGAGTATTCCTGCCCCGCACGTTCACCAAGGGTAGTCTAGATTGTAAGCGTGGATCGCGTGAAATGCGTGTTTTTTTGTTACTTGACAAAAAATACAGTGATTGAGCAAGTACGGTTCAACACTTAGCTTTTAGTCGTGACCTCCATTCCAAGTCCTTAGAACCCCACGTAGAGTGGTGTTTGGAAAAAAGTTCAGGTAGAATAGAAAAACAAGCATGTATAATACTTCCAAGAAGTAGCGTTTGAAATACGCCGGACAGCACCAAGGAAGTTATATGCGCCAGACTGTTAGAGCATTCATCCTGTTTCAGCATGCGCGCCGTTGTTAAACGAGCCTTAACTGATTTGACGAAATGTTTGGATACTCAGCAATTAATGACCAGCGTCTCCAGACGAGGCAAAAGCAATCGTTTTGGTTAACGACGTCCACTCGCAGAATGAATTCTCACGCTGCTTCTCGCATTCCTCGAAAATTATTCATCATCATAGGTTAAAGCAATATAGATTAAGTGAAATGAAGTTATAGCCCCAGAGGTCACTCAAGTGTCCGATCCATTCAGTGACACCTTCTAGCTACATGCGCAGCTATCAAATGAAATCTTTCGAAAACCATGAGCCCACCAATAGGTAGCCTTGCCGAACCCAGCGGACTATGAAGTAGCGATCTGTTGCTTTGTTATTCCCTTGTTCGGTTCATGTCAAAGTAGAAAAAGATTGAAGGAGACGTTCTGACCTTGATGGGGAACCAGTCTGGCTGCCAGGATAGCCGACAGGATGATAATAACAAATAGCAGTAACAGTATGATCCTTTCCTGGTAGATTCGTGTCTTGGAAGGCGTCGGCGCAGCGGCATTCAACACATCCTCGCACAGCGTCATCATGAAGGTGTTCTCACGTCACATTGATGAGGCGTTCGCCGCGGTCGAAGCAGCGGTCGCAATCAGTTTCTCGTTGGGCCCCGTGACCGGAAGCTTCCTCGTGGGCGCGTTCGGCTGGTTCTGGGCGTTCCTGCTGTTCGGCGGGATCGTCCTAGCAGCCATCCCGGTGTCGGCCTACACGTTCGGCAACTACGGGTCGCTCCGATACGTCGCTATGTCGACACGCCGCTATGACCTGCTCCCGCTTAAGCTCGCTTTTTCATGGAAGGGGTTCTTCGTCGTTATCACGATGATCGCTACCACAACGACGTACAGCTTCATCGAGCCGACGCTCGAGCTATTTCTCGAAAATGTCATTCGCACCGAAAATACTACGGCGTACTATTTTGCGCAAGCTACGGCGTTCGCGGTGACAGCTTTGGCGGTGGCACCGTTCATTGCGGCGAGGTGAGTTGGCGGGGTTTGGCGCCAATTTCAAACCGTCCCGCTCTTCTCACCTGTCAAAGGGCGTTCGGCCCAGAAGTGTTCTCTACGATTTATCAGATTATATAGGTAGAAGGTCGTTTTTCATGTAAGTTAGCGAATTTTTCATCGGCATCAAATGTATGGTGGTTCCAGCGGGTGTAAGGGCTCGTTCAGTTTGTGATAAACAATCGGATGAGTTCGCCTATAAAGACTGAGTTACGAGAGATTGTCACTTGGCAACGTTGCGGGATTTTGGACACATGGCTCGTAGATACTGTGACGCTTGCAATAAACTGCCAACGAGGCATCAAATAAAGCCAACTGTCTGGATCAGATTGATCAGCAATTGCACAGATTGATAGTCATTATGTAAATTTGTGACTCATTCACCTAACACCACTGTCATGACATAAAGTATCATGCAGTTCTGTGGAGGCCTTCGCTGTCTTAGTCTCGAAACCGCTTTTGCTGTATTTTGAGCGCCCTGACTACACGAGCATACAAAAACGTATATTTACGCACATAAGGTATAAATAAAATCTCAACAGGACAGTTGATACTATAATCTCATAGAAACACGTCATTAACCGCCAGAGTTAAAACCACCTAGAGGATTTTCGTTCGTTGCCTTTTGACGTCATTAATTCCATATGCGTTGTTTCCCGAATTTTCAGATCAAAAATGGGCACAATGATTTTGGGCACAACCGTTCTCGGAATCGGCTTCCTGTTTGTGGGTCCTTGCCGATATATCTACCACGACCCTAACAGCTACTTAACGATGACTGGTGTCATTGTATTGGGTCTGGGTTTAGCGTTGGCCTATGTGCCCACGCTCGATTTTCTCGTCGATACGGCGATCCACGACTTTGGATACGTCAGGGGCCCGTCGACGTACGGACCAATCTCTGGCCTATGGAATTTCCTGAACGGTTTTGGAGAAACGTTTGGTCCTGTGATCGCTATGTTTCAGCAATCTTCGGACATCCGGGACTCCACGGTTATATTCTCCACAATCTTGTTTGCTTGCGTGAGTACCTCCCTTCCTGTTGTCTGACGCATGATCATGCAGTCGTTGGTAGGGTCTGATCTGTAACGAATGTCAAGAATTATGTTTTACGCGGAAGATTCAGTCGACCATTTAACAGACTGTTCGCTGCAGGCGCATTACTCACCCATAGCGATATGCCAGCGTCGACAAGGCCGCCGCCATTTGTTGCCTGGTGTCACGTCTTACTAGACCGAATTTCTTCCGCACTTTTGTAACAGATGCTCATTGCCAAGGCGTGCCTGGAATGTAATAATGATAGATAAAAAGCAAAATTTCACGCCCACATGCGGCCATCAGTGCGTAACGATGTTTGAAAGGCAATCCATTACAGTAATGAACATTGGTCTGAGTATATTGCTGAGTATGAGCGTGCTTTATTTGGATAGCGCCTCCCTCTTCCTCTTGGCCAGCTCTGTCGGCATGCTTTCTAGAGGTCTCAATTTCTTTTGCTACACGTGCTTAAACCATTCTGACGGTTTTCAGGGTGTTGAGTTTTCTTTAACACGAGCCAGCGCCTCGTTACGGCAGCAGTCTCGATACGTTAGGCGAGATATCAAAGGTGTAAGGCAAAAGCGCATCCGATCTCTATTCGTGACAACAACCTAGGCCGTAGGCATCAGGACAGCCTCGTCATGAGATAGATATGCGCCGATCGTAGTATTTAGCCATATCTGAGTAACGCATCATTGAGTGTGGTCACCTATTATGCCTGTACCAGGTGGACTGTATCAAAAAATTAGTTTTTCAAATTCCCAACTGAATATACCGCATTGGACAGTGACGTCCTATGGCTTCTTTGTCTGGGTCACAATTCATTGATCAAGAGGATACAAGTCTATTTCGACAAATGGAAACGCACCCACGTTCGTACGAACGGGACGCATCTCCACCAAGATGTCGCTGTAAGTAAACAAATGCAAAAAAAAATAAATGTAAACTTAGCGATCCTAAAGCGATTCGCGACGCAATCTCACACGTCGGCCCCGGTCCGTTGCAGGCAATCGTTCTCCTGTTGATCTGCTTCCACATCTCGGTGGAGCAGCTCTACGTGGGACAACGTGCGGTTTCCGAAAAGGAACAACTCCTACCAGCGCCAGAAATCAAGCTTCATGCACCCAGCGATGATAGCATGGAAAAGCCGTTCACTAACAATCACAATAAAGAACACCTTTCTAGGTTCAACGGTAGTGTTCACAGCAATTCGTTCTATACAAATGGTGATCTCGGTACAGCGATTATTAGCTTTTTGGCGTCCAGCAGAGCGAGTAGAAGAGGCCGTTATGAAAAACGCTGTGAGGGATATGAACGAATTTAGAAACCGTGAACACACGTTGGGGGATATGGCTGCGGGTCGTAGTTGTACCCGACTGGGTGACTGTATATATGTTCCTGTGCATACAAAGATGTGTATATATATATATATATATAT
>MNPL01003565.1:0-15067 GCA_002081605.1 Tropilaelaps mercedesae | reverse complement strand
ATATATATATATATATATATATATATATATATAAACACGCTGCTTAACATAATCTGCGGCTGTAAACTAACTCTAAACAGTTACGCTACTTATTAGCGCTTTAAATACCTCTATGGATGCTGGGTGTAAAGTGTCTCTAAGAAATCTGCTTCGATTTCGCATTTCTGCAGGAGACGACGTGAAATCGTCTTCGTAAACTCGTGTGATTCGAACGTGTGAGAATCTCGGATGCAATTCGTTTACAAGTAAACCTATATGATACAACAATGGCAATATAATAAGTCACATAGGCATCTCTTTACTCTTAGTTGCCAATATTAGGACGATGAGGTTATCTATTCATCATGATTCTCAAAAATAAATGCACAGTAGATTCCTCATGAACTAATCTTAGCCCAGGCCGTCTCTGTATTATAAATCCAACCTTCAACAGTATAGTTAACAAACGACTTGGCCAGAGCATGTCGTTGCACTATTGTGAGAGAGAAGTCGTTTTATACCGACCCAAACGGGACCAGATGACTTCATGAAGGAGAGAGACGATCTTTAGTGGCCGAAAAAATGTGGACCTTGGTGCTTGAAATGGACATCCAAGGAATTTGTTATAATATTTTTTTAAGATATTAGAATTTGTTAAGATATTAGACTAAAAGTAAAAAATGGTTGCACCCGATATTTCAAATTTTTGAAGAGACTCAAGGATCCATGGCTTGGCAATCAAAAGCACACAGTGTGAGTGCTCGATAACAACGCAAGGCTCCGTCGAACCGTCTCAATAGAACAGTGGATTGAGAAAAACAATACTGAGCGATGGTTTTAATTCCCATATTCTAGCAATAAAATAGGAGGCAGCCGCAGAAAGAGGCAATCAAGGTGTTTGACAAGCACAAGAGCTGGAAAAATTCTTGATTTTTGCATTTTTCTTTATTTGAAGGATTGTTTGGTTTATAAGGTTTAAAATACAGAATTGGAGGCAGTAGTATATTATCAGGCAAAATCAGCTGCATTCAAACTTTATTGCGACTTGAATACCTGTTGGCTCAGAGGTTGCGGTCATCTAGTAGTGAATTTTTAGGTCCCAACACGGCAAACAATGCAGCTGCGGTTTGGTTCAACAAGAACACAAGTGTGAAACCCCAAAATATGTGGTCATTTTAAAGTTATTCATTGGACACAATATTTACCATCTGCAACACTTTCAACACATCTGAAATATATCGCTGGCGTCAGCTCATTATCCTGTCACACCATGTCATAAAATATTAGTTAGCCGTTAAGTGATATTCACAATCTATACTCACCTTTTTTGTGTTACTATATAGTAACATTTCATTCATTGTTACCAAATTTTTCTTTCATTACGAATACCTCGAAGTAGATGCTTTTGTAGATGGTTTCAAAAATTACGGTAGTTTAAATTAACATTGGTTAAACTGTGACTCCTCGTAGATCACGGTTGAGCGCGTATCGATTTCAACTGGGTATCATGGAAAGCTAAACAAGGCATAGCGGTTAAAGGCAACAACAGCGTCAGGGATTGTTCCGATGCGACCCGTCCAAATGAAGCACTAGAACCCGTCTTAGTCTTTGCGCTCCTACAATGAGAAAGACCATTTACCCGCGTGGATCGACACACCATACTTCATTCACGGTTAACCTTGGACTCCCTGGTGCTGAAACGTGCAATGGTGGCAGAAGGTGAACAAACGGGTCACAGAACTGTCAGACATACTGTACAACAAACTAGTATAAAGTGCTTACACCTCCACCATTTAGCCTAATCTAATTAATGTGAGTCAGTGAATCCTCTAGCTTTCAGCCTGATAACAGACCTTTTACTCCTGCTAGTAACATCAAGATCAAAAAACTCGTTAAACATTTCCTCATTCTTAAGTATTTTATGGAACTGTTTAAAGTCCAGTATTCAGAGTCTGGCCCTTATCGTTGGAAATTCAAGATTGTGTTTATACACATGGTATATGAGGGAAACTCTATGCAGAAACGTACACTGAATTTTCTCAAGCAACGCCAAATGTCCCTTCCTCATCCGATTCCAGATAATGGGTTCATTTCAAATAAAGAAAACGATATGGGCCCATATTATTTGAAATAAACCACCAGTAAATTAAGCCTTAAAGTTCGCGTTGTCCACGAATAAAGCAGCGAACTCCCCTACACAACTGCTTTGACATGTTTACCCCGCGTGAAGGTCAAGAACCTGACTGCCAGATCTTTAATTGCTCTTATTTTAGCAATTCATCTAGTTTATGTCTCTTTTTGGGTCCTTGCACCCTAAAAGAAAAACACCACATTTATGAGTAGAAAGGCTTCCTTTGTTACACAGTTCGTTGTCACACGTGCACAGTTCTTTGTCACACGCCCACTTCGTAAAGTCAGTGATGATCTTTTGCAAGATTAAGTGGTGTTTTATAATTTCCTGTACTTGAAAGTTAGACCAATTTACATTTAATCGACGGAGACCTTTTTATAAATTGCAAGAGTGACGGTGTTAAAAAACCCAAGCAGACATTCCGTAGTTGACTTGGATTTACGGTACGGAAATTGCCTCTTTGATATGGGCATTTAATCCTCAGAATTGCCAATGATAGACTTACATTCTTCCATTCTTTACATTACCACCGAACTAACGCCAGTTAATGATATAGGGCACTTATTTCTACGGAACACAGCGTTTTTCTTTTTTGTAAACTGGTGCAATTTATGCTTGTCTATAAATCTCGGGTATGCGTCCTTTCTGTAATGATTGTTGAAATATGAAGCTAGAGGGCTTTGTAAGGCATTGAGACAAAAGCGGTTTTTTACATTGCCGGCAGCTGTTGAAGTATATTACTGAGCATAGGCTTTACCTGAAGGAACATGCTATAGGCCTCTTTCTCCGTCGAGTCACCCGTTTTTGCCGGCCTTGTAACTTAACACGATCCGCCGACTCATTGCGTTCCACAGACTTCCTAGCAAGCTGTATTGACCATCACCATAGAGAGAGAGAGAGAAGATAGAAAGGGAGACCAAGAGGACGTGTGGAACGAAAAACACATCAGCTAGGAATAATGAGAGAAATAGAAAATATAAATTGCGTCTGCATCCTCTGAGAATGATTCGCGTGATTAGGAAGAACATAATTGCAGCTCTGACCTTAGGCGTGAATTCAGTTCGTGCATGCGGAACTCTTGTGGTTTTCCAGACAATTTGACTGCGGGTTACCGCTCACCACAGGAAGCAGACTAGAAACCTGCTGGCCATTCAGCATGCGAGAATAACACTTTGCCTTAATCTCACTTTATAGAAGGGGAGGCGATTAACTAAGCAGTCTCTGATGAGCCTGCAGAGCGGTATTAAGCAATGCAGCCATGTTTTGTTTGTCTGTGCGAAGCGAAGGATTGCAGTGTTTGTTGGGTGTAGCACTAAGTCCTAAGTAAGAATCCTAATAAAAAATTCGAGAAAGAATGCTCCTTTTTGACCCTTTTCCGCGGTTGTCCCCTCTTCCTTCTTTTTCTGGTTTCTTGCTTCCCTGAAGTAGGCGCCGCCTTTGCAACCTTTTTTTGCTTTACTTTGCTCTTTTCTACCCCTTGTTGTTTTCTACGAGCTTCTGCATAGCGTTGCTAAAGAACAACTACGCCACTCTGTGTGTCGTGTGGCACCCCGCATGGCGTCCTTATAGGAAATTACGTCATGCTGTTTGCCGCGTGGCACTTCGTGTCTTTTTATCCCACCTAGTACCATATCTGCTTAGCCTGATATGCTTTTACCAAGTGGCCCTCCCCACCAAGCCCATATAAGACCTGTTGGCCCTCAACTTTTCTTTGCACTCCACTGCGCCGGGAAACTTAAAGCAGGTGAAAACCCTGACTCACTCCTCCTGGATCCTGGCAGATAGTTCTAAACTCCACTGAACAGAAAGCCATTAGTATTAAACCCCAAGCCTTCGCCCTGGTAAGTGTGGACTCGCCCGCCTTAAACGGCAAGTCCTTAAAGAAGCTGTATAGTCCTCTGCTAGAGAACTCGACCTCTGTGACGATCATTTAACTACGTATCAAGGATACATAATATCGATACTGTAGCTATACCAAGAACAAGAGTTAGCCGTGAAGCCTCTATTTCTGTAAAATTCGATAATCTCGGGAGTTCTCATTAAATTTGCTAGTGCAATTCTCAACAAAATTTTGTAATTTAAATATATCAACTGTCTGGTAATAATCATACATTCTCAAGATATTTAGTAGACATCTAAGCTTCGGAAAAAAATTATTACACGCGTAATTTACCTCATTCTGTCAATTCTGTCAATAGTTCTTTTCCGTATCACGTCATTTTTTGTACCACGAGCCTGTATCACAGTTCATATTCTGTTAACTAAATTTGTAGTACAGCATACGTTAAACCATAATTCCCTGATTAAATATGCACCAATTCATCCTCCCGAAGACGCTTCAAGTAAAATTTTAGATTTCTTGCCAATGATAAACAAGTAGGAATAACAGGTGATTAGAATTATCCACATCATATGCAACTAGAGGCAAGCAGGTGCCCTCTAGTTATTAGGAAATTGGCCTAGGTACGGGAATTTATTGACGTAGGCTAGCGGGTGACCGTAGTATCTAAAGCAGTCTTCGGCGTTTAGACGTCCCCCACGTCTGAATTTCATCGCCATTTTCTTTGCCCGATTGAAATTCATTCCGAGTTCAAGAGATGCCACATGAAGCTTGGCCAGGGCCTTTTACGAATTTTTGGAAATGTGCAAGGCGCCAAAATCGCACCTGAGCTCAGTCAAACTATTTGTTAACCAAACATTTGAGTATAATTACAGTCATACGCTGTTAATTTCATCTATACAAATAACACCACATCAAGAGCCCGTTACAAATTTACACGCTTCTTCGGCATACAAAGACCACCTAGTCCATTGCAAACGTTTGATATAAAGATATTTCAGTTCTACTGTAGAGCACAGAGTGACCAATAATTTATAGCTTCAATACTAATCATATATTTAATGCCAATTAACAATAACACCTGTATTTGCCAATAGTAACACAGCAACATACCTTAACCAACAACACTACACAGAATTTTTCTTAGGGTAGTATATATTACACTGAATCGAAGAATGAATCAAAAAAATATTTTTGTTTCTATGGCACCATCACATTGGAGTCATTTAACAAATTTTGGCTTCATACCTACTTGCGTCATATAAGTCTGCATCGGTAGTACGGTATAATTCATTGTCGCTTGTCACTACTAATCACTCCAATGAGAATAGAATGATTTTACTAATAATGATTGGATATGAGTGCAGTTGTTGTGTTACAGTGAATGCAAATAGTAAGGATGGGTGACCCGTAGACTAGCGTCAGAATAAATGACTACCAATAAAATATTTTGACGACGAAAAAATAATATCAAGTTTAACCCCAAATAGATACCGGCTGTTTGCGGAATCTATGAATTAAAAAACGAAGAAAGAGGACTAAAGTATAATTTTTGTGCATTCTGGTGGCGCATTTAATGATGAAGTCAAATTAGTGATGAGTGCAACCTACTCCGAGGTCTCGAATCTGTGATTTTTTCAATGGGTGTTAGGTTAAGAATGTAGGTTAAGAATGTAACGACTTTATCAGAAATTTTAGTCACGAGCAAAGATGTACTAAACAGCAAATAACAAGTACACTTACTTGATAAAACGTTAATATTTCATCGAATATCCCCATAGCGGACTTTGAAGTTCATCAGGGATTATCGAGTGCCTTAATAGAGGAGACTTTTGGGGTTAAGCATTCTAAAATTTTTATTAATAAAGTTGGGTAAAAAATAATACAAAACATCGTGTTAGATACGACCTCATATAACCTGCAATGTAGATTAGCAATCCGGCCATATCCTGACTTCAAGCACATTGTGATGCTGTCATCAAACGTTTGCTAATATTCGGGTTGGGAAATCGATTTATTTCAATGCATCGACATAAAATATTTTTTATTTTGAAGAAGCTTTTAAGAAGTTAATGTAAACATGACTGAGTAATTAGAACACTCGATTACGACGCCACGCAGTCTCGTGTTAGTCATTCATATTTTACAGATTGTTACCCGGAATCTCATAAAGATGTTATATGTACACAAAATCAGCTCTGGAAAGGCTATGTTTTGTACCCTTTATGTATGCTAATTAGATCGACGAATGTCCAGCAACGAACCCATAGTTTCAAATAATTAGTCTTAAATGTCACTGTTAGGTTTGTGCAGGTTGCATGGCCCCTCGCAACGTATTGGGATCATCGCTCCTCAGGATTAAATCTTCGTGCTGGCGCGGTCGTGTCCCTTCTGATCGGTTGGATGATCTCTCTGTCAATCGCCGTGGTGCCACTAGCTAGCGACGGTACGCCGTCATTCTCATTTGATCCTACTTCACTCCACTGTTGGCACGATCTCCGTGATCAACAGTCAGCTTCCCGCACTTACGTGATTAGCGCCCTCGTGCTGGGCGTCATTTTCCCTACGGCAGGTACGTTCGTTATAAACTTTATTATTTTACTCTTGATCTAATAGAATCAGGGCACAGTTAGGTTCTGTGACAATATAAAGTGGGACAATTTCAAGGGACCATTCATTACCAGTGATTTAATAAATTCCGAAGTCGATAATGTGCACTAACGTGGTTTACTAAGGATTGTGTCTTTAACGCCAAAGGGCCTGTGGGATGGATTCAGCATAAGAACGACCAGTAAATTCGCATTTCAAACCCCAAATGTTTGGCTCACACCGGGACAAATAGTATTTTTCATTTTGGCCGAGTACGTAAATCTCTCTAGAGCACTTTCTACTGTATAGTCAGTAAAAACAAAATAAGTTGACATAAAAATAAAACGGATAATCCGTTTGTTTACTTTCGTGAAAATATACACAATGTGTATATATATACATATATGTACATGTATACACGCCCTGCGAGTCTTGGCCAGAATGCCGTAGGATCTCCTGGTAAGCAAGAAAGCAGGACGGTTTCTGGACATTGAGTACGACTCACAGGCTGCGAGGGTGGCAACCCTTGACTGGTGGAGGGTAAGTGCTAGAGGGTCCAGTTTAGACAGAAAATCAAAGGCTAAACGAAAAACCTGATCCCCGACCTTGATGAATGGACTAACAATGACGGGGAACTCACTAGGTGACCCAAGTTCTCACGGGCCATGATTCCTTCCAAAGTTATCTGTACAAAATAGAAAAAAACTCACAAACACGTGCATACTTTGCTCGGAAAGCGCTATTGACGACGTCGACCACACAATCTCTGATACGAAGCTTCGCCGGGGCCAGGCGTGGCAGTGAATCGGTATTTTGTAAAACTTGCAAGATCCCGATCCCGAATTCTTGCAAAAAAAACAAAATTGGGTAAAAAGTGCTTCTACCTAAGAAAGTACTAACATTGGTACAATTTTCCTATTGAGTATCAAAAGTGTATCGAGGGAGACAAAACTTTACCATTAGATGTACAGAAAATTCCCGGAAAGTGTATTCAATTTTTTCTATCTTTTCCTATCCGTTTTCATGAAAAATCCAAAGAACGAAAATCTGGTGCATATATGTAGGTTTTAGTTATTCTTGTGATAAAGTACGTATCTTTTGGATGTACATGCGTTGTCTCTTGCATTCCTTTGCAAAAATTTGCAGGCATTTTAAGTATTCATATGTTGGTGTACCGCGTGGCGCGACGTGTTGAACGTTGTGAGATACAAAGACGCACCATTATCCCGATTCCTAATAGCTCGCAAGCCACTCGCCGGCTAGTGTTCTCCAAAGCAGCAAAGACTCTACTTTTAGCTGCGACGGTGTTCGTTAGCTTTATTATGCCTGAAATTTTGATACAGTTTGTGAACATCAGCATGAACCAACAGCGCAAGGATGACATCCTAGACTCTCCAGTTAACTATAGTAAGTGTTATAGATTGCTGCTATTTTTGAATCCGTAAACGCATTTAGATAACTAACTCACACGGCAGATTCTTCGTTACAGTTCCTAAAGGCATTGGAGCGATTTTATAGTCTGAATATGCAAGTTTATATTATAAACAAGACAAAATTATTTTTAATTTACCTGCAGAAATCGCTTGTCTCTGGTTGTCCTTTATGGGTTACGCGCTCAACCCGATGCTTTATGGTTTACTGAACCGAAACCTTCGTAAACAAGTGGTCTACCTCCTGAAGCCTTCGTCTCCAGGAAAAGGTCCTCGATCACCCCTTATTGTGGCTGTATTCCGTCGGTCAGCTACTTTCCGGTCGAGCAACTCCAATCTTAGCAAATTATCGTTAGCCCCGATCTTCAACAAAAGCAACCAACAAGTCAGGTGCGCATGAAAACTCAGAAAAAACAACGATTCCAGTTGTAAGGCACGAACTAATGAACGCTTTTATGTATTCAGTCGTTTTGATACTGCATTACGTCAGTTATACAAATAATCAAGTTTGCAAGCTTATATGCGCAAAGACCGTTGGGTCGTACCTCTTGTACTCTTTAGCATAAATGCAGCAGCCATGTGAGGTTTTTTCTATGAAGTTATTGGAGGCGGAGCCAAACCCCATGCCTAACTAAAAAAGACACGCCAGAAGTTTAGGTTGTTTCGGTGGGAAATGCAAGACTCCGAGTCCCACTAAACTGACTTATCGCCCGCTAATGGTCGACATGGTTACTCTTTAAGTTTCCAACACCTTTTCTGAAGAACCCGTAACACTGACTCAGAACAGCTCTTTGTATTACTTTAATAATCAAGGGATGCTATGCTGTTCTATAATGGACGCTATGTTATAATGGATTCGTTTTCGTACAATCGGCTCCATTTATTTCTGCGCTTGAATACTGCTTTGTTCCGACCCGACAACAATAAAGCAAGGTCGTCCGCGCGTTCATCCTAGTGCGAACACCTCCGGGCATTTTAAGCGTGAGCACGCCACTAAGCTCGACGCTCAACAGCATGCAGTTAAAATACAAAGATGCCCTTCGTCCAGTCCATCTTCCACGGACACCTCTGCTGTTTCTATAACATGCTTGATGGCGGTGATGCTGAACTGACTCTTTTTAAATCCGTTCTGTTCAATAGTTCTTCTTTATTCTCAAGCTCAGTGGTCAATCTGCTGATCACTACTGTGTCTACGCTATACTTACCGTACTCAGCAGACACAGAGTTTATAACCTCTGGGATACCTGAGGGCTTTTTTGTGTTAAAATATAACAAAAAGCGTGTCAGTTCCCATTCGGATAAAAGGCGTCCTTCCCTCAATAATTTATTAATGGTAAACAATTTTCGGCTTTTCTCTCGATCAGGATTTTCATAGCTCCCGGTGAGATACCTTTTAATAACGGTGCCCCTGATTGAACGATCCCATTCGTTACGCCAGTAGCTTCTTCGCACCTTGCTTCTAAATTATTGGCGGAATAAATTGCTTCAATATTGGTCTCTCCTTTCTGTTCCTACGGTCAGTTAAAAAGAGCAGCGCAATCATAGGCTTCATAAGTTCGTTAGCAGGAGCGGAGGCATTTTCAATATTCTTCACGGAGGTCTGCTAAATTAAGCCCCATATATCGTTTTCTACTTTGTCGCATATTTCGTCCAATTTCTTCTCCATACTTCATTAATAATAAGGATGCGACGATTTCTCTGGAACTTCTATATGTTTAATAGATATTAAGCACGTTTTTCTCGTCCGCTTTATCTGGTTACAGTTCCTTTTTTCTGTGCACCCTAATAACTTTATCCTTCTTTCTCTACCTTCTAAAAACTCCGGGTTTTTGTGGCAACATCTTTCTTCCGCAATGCCAGCATTCTACCAGTAATTTGCCTTCCCTACATAGAGAGTTTCTTGTTAGTGCATTTCAGGTGCTGCCTCTGCGCACGGGGTAATAAGAACGCCCATGAAATCTTGCCCTTCAGGATCGTGCATGTCGTCGCAGCTTTCTCGAATTGCGTCTTTCATTTTGTCTTCTTAAGCTTTTTGCTGGCCATCTTACGCTGTGAGTGTTGCGGCTGTCATTCTTCCTCGTCGAGTTCCCTTTTCAAGTTCTTTTGCTCGTCGTTTCTACATCGTAGGCAAGGTATTGATAGTCCGGGCCCTTCTACCTACCTTTCCATTCACTTACGCGAGGTGATTTGTCTACGCTGCACAGGGTCAGATGGAGGTATAACTTTCGTTTAGCCGGGTTTTTCTGAAGGTCGGTGCTCAATTCTTGTTTAAAATACCTAGCTTTTGTTATTTTAATTCACATTAGAAATGTATCGATTGCACGGTTTTTCTGGCTGCTGCTTCACTTAATCGTCGCTGTATGGAAGCTTCAAGTGATCAACATGCTGAATCTTTCTGTTGCGCTTCTTCGCTGTTGTGACAGGCTTCCAAGGCTTAGGTTGTGGTACTACATAGCATCATCGTGCCTCAACCCGTTGCCGTGTTTTACTGAGACGGTTCCGCGAGCAGACAAAAGGTTGTCACCGCGTTTTCAAAATCCGGGTTCTGAATCCTCGTTAGGTCAAAACAACCACGTCAGATTAAAACTTCGAGAGGCAAATCGAAGATGCGACACGGCCAACGAATGCTTTCTGTAATGTAACTTTCTATTGCTCTGTAACCAGGGATATCCCAATTCATATTACAGATACAAGCAAGGTTATATCAGAAAAGAAATAATTGTCTCTATACTTTTTGACATTGGTTTCTTTCGGACTAATCGCCATACGTTGCGTATTATTTTAACATAATCAGTGTAGTGGAACTATAATTGTTCTTGGTGTATTAATGGTGCGACAAGACTATCTCGTACAGGACTTCAGAACAAATCGGTTAAGGTAGAGGTTGGCAAGACAACACCAAAAATGACATAAATTGCATAACACTAAAATTATCGAGCGAGTCTCCCACAAAACTATAGGCCAACCCAGCTGTGGCTAGAGTTTTCGTAGAAAACATACAACTTTTAGGAGCCTTTAGGCCCAAAAGACTGTGTTGTTGTTGCGTCACTCATTGTCTTGCTTTATTGGGATGTCTAGCTGTCTGATTATATTTCAAATCTGTATAACTGTATAGTATTTCGAACAAAACAAGTATTTAAGGAATTCTTAATTAGAAGAGTTCTATTTTGACTACACTGGGTTGTGAAATTCGCTTTTGTTATAATTAATAATAAGTTTCCATTGAGTTAATAGCACCACAGGATGCGGTTGAAATGTATTGGATACTAGATATTTTCTAATAGTGCACCATTAGAAAATATGTGTAGACAGGGACGGGCTTACAAAGGAGAATCAGTCAGAAAGCCATGCTTTATTCAAAATCCGGTTGATAGTATAAACTTTTCGCTAGACTAGTTATATTATTAATCTTGGCGTAACATTTATCAGCGAAGGTAGTCTCTAGGGCCCACTATCGACGCCATAGAACGTGGTCAAACTTGTTTTTTCAGACCTATTTGGAAGCGTTAATTATACAGTATCCTCAGTGTACGCAGACTATGTAAATTACTATAAATTTGCTTTTCTTCTCTGAATCTTCTAGACATGGCGCTCTAGGAATTGCTTTTTTTAATTTGCCGAAGAGTCTCATGGTTCACTCACAATTTTGAAGGCTCTTAAGTAGTTCTTTGTTTCCAAATTTGTCAGGCGTGGATCGCTGCCTCAGCTAACGCCGTGGAACGCGATCTCAAGCCAGCCTACACCGGACGCGATATCGGTTCATTCACAAAGCGGTGGCATTAACGACGGCTGCGATCTCACGGTACAGAGCCTGCCCGCCCACTCTAGGGAGGATCACGGCTAACATCAACAAAAACGACGACTCAATCAAGAAACCTGTAAATAACTAAAATGATGTCTTCTGAGATAAAACGGAATGGCACCATATCCATTGAGCATAATTCCCAGTGTGATTAATACTGAAATAGAAAGTATAAAGCATATATAGGTACTGAGCGTTAACTCTGTATATATAAAGCACAATGACTAATTTTAAGCACAAAGTTGTTGCGTAGAAATTTAGTGTGAACGTCGTTTAGGAAGCATTGCAAGAGAGCGTGATGGAAATACATAAATAATGATTGGATTCCTAGTAGCACTGGTAAAATTTCATTAATAATCAGGATGAAAACAAAAAAGTAGGATTTACTCGACTGATCCCCTAAAGAATTATATTTCATGAACATGAAAATGGCATTGGATCACTGCCACGAGCTCTATAAAAAAATAAACATATATAAATATATGCAACTAAATCAAGAAATGCCTATGTAAGGATTAACATCACTCGTACAGTCACTATTCTTGTGTGCAGGCCCTCACATCGTATTCTCTAATTTTTTGTAACTATAAGCATAAAGAATATGTTAACTGATAGGGAGTGATAAAGCTCGCGATAGTTTAATAGGTATTAAATTTAACTCGCGCGCGACGTACTACATTAAGTGCATTCGCTCCAGCGAAGCTTTATGGATCCGAATAACATCAACGCAATGAGGTCGCACAAACAATATAAAAATATGAGATAATTGTCTTCATCACTTTGTATAGTAAATGTAAATAACCTCACAGATATGTATATATCTACGATCTGAAACAAGTGAAGGCAAATTGACTGTAAACAAAGCATACTGTAACTTAATGTTCACCGGATTAAAAATAAAATACAAACATAGAAATTCCGTAATTTCGCTTAAAAGATGTCTCGTCCTTTCCAATCAATCTCATAGGACCGCCCCTATATATTTCTTAACTATATTTTACTGGAGATACGCCTGGGTAAAATATCTACTATATTCATATAATGTTCAAATGTAATATAACTGAGAACATCAAGGGATAGCAATGTAAAATGAAATGAAAAGCAGTCTAGATGATATCAAGTTTGGGTCCTAATGAAGTCCTGCGACGGTAGTAAACTTGTGTGAATTTACAATAAAAAATTAAGTTTTCTGAAGCATGATGAAGATCATAGCATATATACAATTAGATATAGTTACTAGTTACGACTCCTAGGTTACCCTAAAGCACAAACACATATTTTCGAAACACGACGCACCATATTTTATAATGCCTTCTGCTATGCGGCTATTTAGCTGCATGAAGATTATATATTTAGATGCATTTACAAGCAAAGTAAAAAGATGCATAGAAATTCGTTGAACGTATTGGCTTTCTTTAGATTTTGTAAACTTTTTTCAGGTTAAATTGCTTTGTCATCTTGAACCGTTTTCTGAAACCTTTGTAGTGCGATATTTTTTTTAAAGTAACCTGTATAATCGAACCCACCTATGTCTAAACCTATATCTATTGTGGTGCTAATTTTCCATGAAAACGTAATTATGTATATTAACTACTAGTGTATTTTCCACAGATCATACTGACATAGTTCCTATACATTCATTCTAGTCATCTTCCTGGCGACTGTAATCACCTTCATATAACCAATAACAAATAAAGTGAGAGTGCAATTCATTAGAAGAATTAGATAATTCTATTTCAACATTCACGGCAATTAAATCACCTTAAGTACACAAAAAAGCTAAAGAATTACATACGATCCGAATCGGCTCTTATTCACTGTGTCGTCAGCACTATATAAGTTTGAGTTCTTTGAGGCTGTCCTTCATAGTTGAGGCAGTTTTTAAGTTCGTGAATTATGACATTCTCACTCTTTTAACAAAATCCACTAATTATTAATACAAAATGTTTACACAGTAGCTTGATCCGAATAGCCCTAAGTGTAACGTTACTGAAATGTTTAATACTATTATTGTCGAAACTTTCTTGGTCTAGAAGAAAACCGGGTCATTGATTATGATTAAGAAGCCAAACAGATGAGTGAGCGATCGAACTAGAATAATAGATGCGCAAGAGGCATTGAAACCTTTTGGTTGAGCGCTAGTTGCGTTGCGCTTGTTTGAATTTCATAAAAACACAATTATTGCTTCAACTTCAAGCTCGGTAAGTGGCCGTATCACTTTTCGTCCATACTGCTTTGCATGCAGGAGAATAACAGAATTTCCTTAAGAATCCAATATTTCATATACATTGGCCACTTAATTTTTATTTTGCAGTTTTGTGGCTTCTATGGCTGGGAAGAAAGACAAAGCATGTTAAAAATTATTTGCTACTACTTTTTCGCCAATACGATAGTTCAACTGGGAATAGTGAGGCGTGATAGTCGTTACCACTCATTTAAACGGTATGCGTCTTCGTTAATAGAAAAATGGAAAATTGACAGGTTGAAACTATTGGCAAGTAAGCCAAGGGTGTGATTTCTGTACGATATGGTGGACACAAACATATCATATTGAGATAGAACCGCTAATCTCTATTATTGATATCATTATGCTACGATTGATGTCAAAACTCGATACTTTTCCATTACTTAAAAAGAAGCTCACAACCATAATATTTGATGCGACAACGTCTTCATGGACATGGTAAATGTTCTATCGCTCTGCATCCGTACCCAAATTCGTTTTGAAAGTGCTTAATTTGAAATATAAACTGTATGTTTATCTTGTACAGCATTTAGTCTGGCATTTTTTGCTCAAGCTCTGACTGTCGCGGTGGTGGCGCGAATAAAATATCATCTTACCAAAATATGCTCCCATGTTCGGACCCCAGTGGAAAAGCAATAATTCCTTCAGATGTATTGAGTCATTATTATTTGTAGACATGCAGTTAGGTTTGACTAAAACAGCAATTACACTTCTGACCCGTATTCGAGGTTGGTCTTCGCCATGTTACAGGGCTAAAAAACAATGGTTCTAAGGTATTTCGGCCTTATTAAATGCTTGGTGCCAAGGATTAGATTGCAGAACTAAGTTTATTTATTGGAATTGTGCAGTGCAATGCAGAGAAAATAATTAGAAATTATCGTTTATACTTTATAAAAGCCAACCTTTGGTTAAAGATAGAAGGATCATCTCTCATTACTTATACGTGTCTCATCCCTATAAATTATATATCGTTATAAGCTCTCCGTGATCTCATGGACAGATACGTAAATCACACTTTCGACATTTCACTATTGACACTCTTTTAAATAAC
>MNPL01003564.1:0-13857 GCA_002081605.1 Tropilaelaps mercedesae | reverse complement strand
ATATATATATATATATATATATATATATATACTGTACTACGCGACAAGCGTGTTCAATAAATGATGGTGATAACAAATTCGCATTGGTGAGCTGTATGGTCCGGCGAACACGTCTCTTATGCATACATTGAATGTTAAATAAGAAGAGACGCATATTGCAACTTAGAATGAATTCAACATAATGAAAACGTGAAGATGGTTAAGGGTTTTCGAAAAGTTTCCTTCAGCTTCAAATCCTATTTGATTTGCGCTTGCAAAAAACTCCATACACTACATAAGCTGTAGATGAATTGTTTAAACTAATAGCATCTTGTTGTAAGCCTACAGCGGAAATGCTAAGCTAAAATTGTATACCAAAGTGGTTGTATATGCGGAGATTTCGGAGAAGACATTAGTTAAGAAATGTTAATGGTTTCTTTTTAAGTCCACTAGCATTGCTTAACTGTTTTAGTCTTTACGCACGTTTTACCAGCTAGCTATCTCAAACTACCATATTGTCTACCACACTGTTCACACCCATATTTTTAGTTCATTGTGATAATAGCTTGTATTCTTAATCGATAAAAAAAAAGTTATCTAGTGCTGAACCCGGTTTTTTAGAAACTGTTTTTAATTAAAAACGCATCTGCTGGTGTATTTTACGCAAATGTAATAATTTATTAACTAGTACGAAAACTACCGTATAATAATATCTATCGACTGGCACGAGCTAGAATCCAAGTGCAGATTCGTATATACTTGGCTACGGTAATGATGCACGAATTATAATCAACAGATCGTCGAAATAAAGATAAGGTGTGATGGGTTTAACTCTGGAAGAGATTTCAAAAATAGCAAACTGAAATTTTATAATAATAACTGTATGCCTAACTTCAACGTAGCCGATGTAGGTGTGAATAATAAATTATTATAATTTTTATGATTAGGCAACGATGCATAATCGATTGAAAAATCCATTTTTTCACTTTTATTATGTAGAAGAACATAGTTAACGCGAATTAAATTACATTGTTGCATTAGATCTTTATTTCCGCCCTTGAACGCTTTCCAAGCATCAAGGACGTGACAAAAGAGGTAAGTTCGGATGCACGTGTTTCCACACGTTACAGCCCAAACTCATCTTTGTAAAAATGTTTAAACTCTGGTTTACAATCTTAGGCGCTGTTTTTGCTAAATACGAGCATGATATGAACGCATGATTGGAGCAAGTTGAAATTTAATTAATCTTAAATATTATGTATGCTCTTTCGTTTGTTTACCAACAAACGGAAGATTCAAAGTTGCGCATAGAAACCAGCTGACTGACGCCGGAAACCCTCTCACGCTGCAACACCCATTGTAGTATTGGCGGTTTCAGTTCTAAAACGTGCTCAAATGTGGCTGAAATTACTTTGTGTACTATGTGAATTCGTACTTATCTGCATATTATTGAGAGGAAGCAGTTCGTTTGATTATGGCGTTTTCACACAGTCAGCTTCAAAATCCGAGTTCATCCCGCAAAAGGTCCCCGCGAAAAATTGTCCCCCAGTTTGTGAACTACAGAAGTCCCTCAGGCAGTTCACAAACAGAAGCAAGTCGGGCCCCGAAAACCCTTTATCACTTCTTTACGAAACAAGCAGCGAAAGCTGAGGCTACCAAAGTTCTCCAGGTCAATGGTAACACAGCGAAGCAAGCTCTAGTCATTGATGATAGTGACGATGACGAAGAAGATAAAAGTGGCCGACATTTAACGCGAAAGCTGTTTTCACCCAGTCCAACAGAGAAAAGCGGGGCTGAGTACAAAGGTTACAGTAACGTGGGTCAAATGACAAACTTGTCAATGTTAAGAGATGACCCGACACAAAAGTTAGTGCCTATTAGTAGTCTAAACGAATTTGAGAGTGGACCATCCATACAGAGCTCGACACGAGATGGTATTAAATTCCCCATAGGAATTAGATCTTCTTTGAGGGATCCGCATGTAGAATTAATTAACAACACTAACGAACTTATGGATTGCATTCCAGAACCTCAACCATCACTCCCAAAATGTACTTCCCAAAATTATGAAGCTCAAACGTTCTTATTCGCTTATGAAAGTTCCGTCAAAAAGGGACTGTTTAGTCAGACAGATAATCGTTTGCTAGTAAAATTTTTCAGCCTTAACGAAAGCGCGCAAAAACTGTGGCTCCGGCTGTACCAGCGAAAGCATGTATGGATTTTGAAATCACGTATTTCATATGAGCTGGATAATATCGACTCACTGTTTAAGGAACTAGTTGACGCCGGATTTCTTTACGATAAGACCCACTTAAAGGACATGAAGATTCTGCTTCAGTTGCTTCCGCAAAAAAGTGCCATCGTTCTGGGCCGTCAATTTTGCGACCCAAAGAAGTGCACTACAAAAGCGGCGGCGATTGAGGAGTTAACGGCTCATGCTCGCCGTAAAGACGCGTTATTTGGCGCGGAACGAATTCGACACAGGATTATCAAATCTGGTCAGAAGCTTGTCGAGCAGTGCTATTTCGTAGAAAGCTCTCTGGCGGCGGCTGTCACCCGAGTTCTAACACTCATCTCCCTCGGTAGCCACTTCGATGCATTTACATCCGCGGCAGACAAAAATGATCACGGTGTCTGTAATTTATTTACGATTAACCAGTTCGTGCGAGGCAAATTCGCATTTCCAGAGTACACCGTCGTCGACGTGTTACCCATTCTGTTTGGTAGTCCGGAAGATTTTGGCCTGTATTGCGATGCTCGTCGACACGTGTTTCGGCTACGGAAGTTGATGGAAACACATAACTGGGATACGGCTGTCAGCAGTTTCGAAGAAGCGTACAAATGGTTTATGAATTCTTATACGAAGGAGAAATTTGCGAAGGATGCTTCTCTGCCGTCGTTTCTACATCGCTTTTCTTACAGTCATTGCTTGATACGATGCTTGGTGGCTGGCGCAGAAATATTTGAACGTCATAAACGATACCAGGACGCCGTTGATCTCTATTACACAGTTCTGTCGCAAACTGCCTTCCAGCAAAATCAGCGTGGTATGTACTGGAACCGACTTCTCCTTGATACTGATACTCATCTGAAACTGCCAAGAAACTCGATCTGTTTTGCCATGCTTGGACTTGAGGACTGCATAGCACCACAACACAAGTTTGACGTCTACACGAGAGCTAAGAGATTATCAGAACGATTTCGTATTGCTTTAACTCAGCTGGAGGAGTTTACTCCTCCAAATGATGCGCCCATTGAAATTATTGACGGTCAGCTGGCAAAAAGAAATATAATTGGTCGGCGAAATGTCTTCGCGACCGTCGATGGAACTGGCGAACGAGTGGTAGGCCCGGAGAGGGTGGCTGTAGAATACTATCTGCACAACGGCTATACGAACGGAGTCCATGGTGAGACTCGAAGTATTCATATGCTGTTCGCCGTGCTGTGTTGGGATGTACTTTTCAGCGAGCCTTCGGAGTCCGAGCCGGGCGTGTCGACTCCAACAGGGCGTGCTCTAACCCTGGAAACGGAATCACAGGCGATTGACCGGCTATTTAACAGACCCGAAATTGTCGACATAAGTGACGAAGATGAGCAGGTCGATGAAACTATATTATCGACGAGAAAGCGTCGCCGGAGAAGAGTACTAAACAAAACTTTAAAAAAGAAAAAAAAAGTTACAACGATTGAAATGGAGCAAATCCC
Source organism: Tropilaelaps mercedesae (assembly GCA_002081605.1). NCBI lineage: Eukaryota > Metazoa > Arthropoda > Arachnida > Mesostigmata > Laelapidae > Tropilaelaps > Tropilaelaps mercedesae. The sequence goes on along the minus strand of MNPL01003564.1, from coordinate 10,173 downwards.
ACACGGAAACTACTTCTGTTCGCATATTTTCAGTGAAGAAAAAACGCCCACTCTTAAGGACCTTAAGCTACAAAAAGCTGCCTATATAAATGAGTTCCAATCTTGTCCCCTTGATCTCGGTTACCCAGAATTTTATTTAAACCGAAAGCGTGCCATAGAGGAGCATCTTGCCACCCTGAACTCTATGAGCTCTGAAGAAATTGTTGCTACTGCTAAAGCTAATTATAACCTGTACAGTGGGCGGCTGAATCCTCTTTTTGACTGGGAACTTCTCAACGCGGACGAAGTGTCCTCGCTACTAGCCTGCATTCCAGTGCCTATTCTTGTGGCCATATTTCGCCAACTACTAATCGATTTCCGCTTCTACCGTTCAGGTTTTCCCGATTTGATTATGTGGAACGAAAGAACACGAAGCTGGAAAGTCGTTGAAGTCAAGGGCCCTGGCGACATCTTGTCGACAAAACAAAGATACTGGATGCATTTTCTATTGTCTCTTGGGGTGGACTGTGCCACTTGTCGTGTTGTAGCGACGCGCAGTAGAAAGATCCGCGTTCAAAACAACAATGGAGACGGATCTTGAAAAAACACATTTTGAAACCTAGCCTTCATTGTTAGTCAGTTCCTATCCTGTAAAGCCGAGTGTAAATAGATGTGCAAAAATTTATCTTGAAGCGCCGTATGAACAGAGCGCACAAGTGCAAACCAGACCTGAGATAAGTGTCGTACAAATGTCATATTTCTCCATCCATAAAGACTGCATGCCCGTGCGCCCGGCACTTAGTTTTTATGGATGGATGCCTACATTTGTGTGTTACACAAAATAAAGTTTATGTTTTGATTTCACTTTTTATACGTCAGCTTACTTAACTAACGTAGCTAACGCGGCCCCGCTTTACTAAATTTTGGTTTCTGAAAGGATGCATTATTTAGAATTTGATGTTCTAAAGGGTAACTTCCATATACATAGCTAAATAATTGTGATCAAGTAAAGAATGCTTAAAGCGATCGGCTTCGAAGGTGTTTAAGTTCGTTTCTTTGAGGTTAGTCTCTGTACAAGAATCTACTGGAAAATGTTTATACCATTCCAGAGAATTCCCATAATTCGCCATGCATGCTCATGACAAATAATGATGTAATTATGTGTTTGCTTTTTCAATACATATGTAAAATATTAAAAATATTTTCTGATAAGTGATACAGGCAAAGGCCGCAAAATTTAACTCTTATTTTTGTTGTTCCATACTCCATTCCGGTAGATTTTGGCTATCTTCGCAAACACTAAATGTCAAGAGTAGTCACTATGTGACGCGAATACATGTTGTGAGTCAACACTAATCTGATTTTACTTATTCACAAAACAACAGTCGCTACGAAAGCCTTCGAAAAATAACAAAAATATTCACTTATAAATTCACTGGGAATGCCAAACAATTCCTATCATTTAAACGTTAAATTTCTTTAGCATTACATCTCAACTAAATAGACCAGTCGTAAACATAGGTAATGCTCGTAATGGGATACGTGTATATAGCAGTTAGTCTGTTTTCCTCACTAATGAATATTCTCTTATTTTCTCACTAATTTCAAGATTAACTAGTAGTCAACCATAAACACTCACAGCATAGCTGTAGCTTTTCTTCATAAAAATGTGCGCTAACACTGAACCCGTGCATCAAGGTGTCTTCACTACTCGCAAAAAACTTGACCCACTCAATAAACTTAATCCACCCACGACCTGAGCCAAGTCGACCTTATTAAGAATCTTAGAGCAACACAATTCAATGAAACCATTCTAGTGTTGTAATCAGAACTATAGCATGCGATTGCGAATCCAAGCATAGGTGCAAACGGCAAAAGGAATAGGCAAAGCGGCAGACTCTGAAAAAAGACTTGTAGCAATATTAATTACCAAATTGGTGTCCCTTCGCACTAATTAGCTCCTGTGTTCGCATGATCGAGAAAGACGGATTGTCTCAGTGACCAGCAGCGTAAGAAGCAGATGTAGCTTATTTTAGTTTAAACAAAGATGACCCTTTTTCAACTTTTTTTTGAGGGAATTTGGCAAAGGCCTCATGTCCGTGCGTCACTAGCGGCGTGTAGTGATTAGTGTCGAACTCACAAACTTACTAAAACCCTATACACCCCACCCTCGTCTAGGTTTGGGACTGCGTTAGCATTACATTGAACATTTATTTATAGTGAGAAGGTAATTACATAACGATTCAGCCGAAGTTCACAAAAATATATCAAAAATAGTGCCAGTAGGTGTGATTGATAGTAAAATATAATTCTGGGATATTTATTGAGAGCTGGCACATTTCGCAACTCTGATGCCAATGACGGCATTGACGAAGGAGCGTGAAGATTGATTACTAATACCAAGCGAGGAAAATCGATGACCAATCTACCAGTGAAAAATACGATATATACGGGCGAAGATTTTACGGACGGAAAAATTCTGTAGTTTTTGTTCACCGGGTTTGACTCGTCGCTATCTGAAGAGGGCAGTTTTCGACTGAAATAGCTGATCCTATACGGGAAATCCGGACAGGGTGGCCTGAGCATGCCATAAATGTACCAAAAGACGGAGCCTGGGCAAAATTAGTTTTTAAAATCAGGTTTGGCGCAAAAATATGGAATTATCGGGTAGAATAAAGTATAACGAATTTTGTAAAATCAAAAACAAACCGAGCGCTCAACATTTTTTACGGAGTCCACTCTTGCTGTATGAAATAGTTTTTTCCAAATTTTAAATTTTTGCCCAAGCAGCGTCATATACCTTACAGCAGAAAGTACTCACGTTTTTCTGTGCTAATACTTGCTCACGGCAAAAAATGAATGAATACATGAGATCAAAATTTCGTGAAATTAAATCGGTTTGTTATCTATGCCGAGGTTACTTGGTGCAAGAGAGGCTAATGACAATTCGTTTGTCTCAATCAGACTCGAAGTTTTATTGAGAAACCTGTACTTCCATTGCAGATACAGTGTCACTCACAGGTTAGGCGAAATAGTGTAAAGAACACGCCGTAGGACAACTTTCCGTACCTTAATCTGCCATAGTTCTTCAAATCTCCCATGGCACATGCAAATTAACGGCTTTTCTACTTGCACGTTTGTTAAAAGGTCAATTTCAAGTAACCATTACCTCATTCGGTTGTCTGAAACGTTGAATTATGACCTTTTCGAAGCTTCGGCGGAGTAGGATTCTTTAAGTCATAGTAATTCCGTTTATTAGAATGACATTGTATTGACATACACGAGAGGAGGTTAAACACGAAGTCGATACCCTAAGTACATCGTGGCTTACTACAAAGAATTCGTAATTGAATCCGTGGCCTACAAATTCGGACACGGCACTACGTGAGCTGGTTTTCAAAGGAATATAATAGCAACTTGAATTGCTAGGCAAAAACGTTGCAAGTTTCCTGAACTTCTTCTGTATGTGCTTTTCAAAAGCAACAAAGCAGCTCCTCTTGCAGTAGCTACCTCGTTAAATACAGATAATTTAAAATTGGGGTTTAGAATCGATTGCTTATGATAATTTCTTTTGAAAAGGTAATCATGCTATATATATATATATATATATATACACATATATATAATGTCAGCCCGCTCTATGTCTAGCGGAAATGCCGGCCAGTGCTAGTGTTGGTACGATTCGCTCGCGGTTCTTCGGCGGATCACCGGCACGATGTGGTACCTCACCGTATCAGTGTACTTGCGGAGCAACCGCCGCCGTCTCTTACACCGTGTTACGTTGGCGAAAAGCATCCACAGAGTTGGGTAATTTTCTCTTGCTTGGCTATCTAGCTAGCTGTCTGTCTGGCTGATCCTTTCTGCTGCCACCGCTGATGATCATTTGCCGTACCCATACCACACTAACTTATGATCTGCATGCTGACGACTATGTGAGTCCCGCACTGAGGCAAATCAAGAGAGCAGTTGACTCGGTAGTCTCTTGGCCGGTGGCTCGATTGGTGCCCGCCGTCGAATGCCGCTGTTTTGCGCCGCCATCGACTGACGCAGGCTTTTGTGGCTGCTATTGAGTGCTCGAGCCATTCGTCGACGAATGTACGCCTGCTCCGCCGTTTTAGCTGTTTAAGCCGCCTAGAGGCCGCTGCCCGCTGTCCGCTGCTGTGTGTGTGTTGCCTACAGCCTGCAGGCGGTGCCGCTGCTAGACGAGCTAAAATCCATATTAAATTTATAGTATTGAATTTTGCGTCGGGTGGACGAGTTTGGTGGTATATCATTTACTGGACGACACCGACGCGGATGTCGTATTCAACAACCGCTAAAACACGCCCGAAACGATTGGCGAGTAGCGTGAACTGGAGGGGCAGAACAGCGGCAACTACACCGACGTGAATAACGTGAACCCACCACAGTTCCACATTCGCGGCTCAATCGATTGTTCGGCGGTTGGCAGTCGCTGGTGCTTGTTTCGTGCGTTGGAACAGCAACGGTGTCATCATTACACCGGCGTGCTGTCGCCGTTTGCTTCTGCTCGAGTGGGGGCGAAAGCTTCGACCACCGTTCCCACAGCCGTGTGCTCTTCAGTTCGACGTCGAACCACACCGCCGCAACAGGCGATTGTACAGGATATACAGAATACAGCCGTAAGGCCGGGTTGACGAGGAATTAGAACCGAGAAGCAGGAGCCAATCAGGCACTGCTTGATGCACACGTTGGACGACAACAGTGGCAGCCACATGGAGCCAGAGAGAGCCAGCCAGAAGAGCGAGCAGTGAGCGAGTCTGGCGAGTGTGCGAGCGACGCCCGCCGAAGACACCGATATCGGCTATCTAAACGAGAAACAGCCGGGAGGCAGTAAGGCGGATTCGTTGTTGTGCCGTCGTCAGTGGCTGATGCAGCGGCTGCTGTCGTCCTAAAACCAGGCAGCGTCGATTTCTACTTCGATGCATGGTGTGAAAGGGTGGATGTGTGTGTGTATTTGTGTCGCTGTGTCGGCATATCGCATACAGAGTTGTAATTCCATTGCTCGTCATTGCATACCGTTAATCGGGATTGATTTCGAGGTTTTATACAACGCTGCCAAATTGTTTGGTTTCGGCGTCCATCGTTCTGTGGCTGTATAAAGTGTCTGCTCTTTAAGTGTGAGTGACTGACGTGGATCGTGTTTCTTGCCTATTGCAGCGACCACAAGCACTCGCAAGCAGGTAACGTGACGTGTGCTAGTGAGACTGCCTTAGCGACGAACTGGCGATATCAAAGAAAGAAGGGAACGCCAATCGCCTTTAAACTAATAATAAGAATAATAACGAATCGTCGGGAAATTTTTCCCCGCGGCGACGACGTTGAGCGGCTATCCGGCGAACCGGCGTGCTCACCATTAAACGTGGTTCGTGGTGTTGGTGCTGGAGCGTACTGAATGTGTTTATGCGAGAAACGTTTCCAAATTATTTTTTCCCCCTGAATGTAATACTATCAGTTGTTTGTCCGCGCAGGATACAGGCGCTGGCGCATTCCGTGCCAAGAGAAAGCGCCGTCGGTGAATCGTCGCTCGGCAATACTACCATACGAAAGTTATACGAAAGTACATCGGACCAGTGTAGTACTGACTAACTGACTAGCCGACCAAGCCAGCAACAACCCAGCGCCAGCTAGTGGGGTGCGGCACCGTGGTCGTTGGACACAAGCAGACAGTTAATACGGACGACATAACTCGTCGGCGACCGTTGTCCGACGACGAGGTCAGGACGGCTTAAAGCAAAATACGGCTTCTAGTATAGCTGAGGCGAACGACTTACGATTCGACAGACCGGCAGCTCGGCTGGAGTAGCGCGTGAGCACGGTGTGCTGCGCTGCTTGTGTTCGTATATCAGCAAAACAACCTCGGCGAGGAAGCTCGACTGCCGTGAGAACCGGGTGGGGAGGACGATTAAGCGTGTATGAGTACCAGTGGCCAGCGGTTATCGTAGTGATAGAAGTAGCTGGTGAAGCGTGATTTGTTCTCTCCCATACACCCACCCTGATAACAGATCAATTTAGCAACATAGCTAGCGAGAGATCGATACTAAAGAAAACAACAAGAGCAAGTACAGCTAGCTGTCCCCCGGAATTTTTGTATTCTAATTTTTGGCTGGTCTTGTTCTCGCCGGCCGAGGATTCTAGATCGCTAGACCGTGACGAGTGGATTGCAAGAACGAGGGAAAATACCTCAATACAATGGCTGCCATCCGTAAGAAGCTCGTGATTGTAGGCGATGGCGCCTGCGGAAAGACGTGCCTACTGATCGTATTCAGCAAAGATCAATTCCCGGAGGTGTATGTACCGACCGTGTTCGAAAACTATGTGGCCGACATTGAGGTTGACGGCAAACAGGTAATGAACCCTTTTAGCGGGTGGATGTTATATACATGCATATATACATATGAACGAAAAATTACTATTAGATAATTTTCTTAAGCAACGCAACAACCTTGAAGAGAACAACGTAGAGTGAAATCCCTCTTCAAAGCAATACTCTATTTGCATTAATTTGATTCCGGAGATTATCGTATAGAGCATTATTAGCTATATCTCACTCAGAATTTTATCTCGATTTCGAGAATTCATAATGTTTCAGTCTTTTGTAAGATTTTGGAAATATGTATCTAATTATGTGTCATTTGTGAATATTGAGGGAGTATCCCTTGTAACGTTATCTATTGTGAAGACTTGGATATCAAGTGGAAACAGGTTTGTCCAGTGTTCAAATGTTCAGGTCTAGCGCCTATTACCTATGTGCCACCAAATTAATCGATCGCATATATTTCGCATTTTGTCATTATATGTCACTTGTAATCTCAGTAAATCATTGTGCATGTCATGCGCTACTGAGATAATTTCATATTGTAAATGACTGCCCAGAGCGATGGTGTTTAAGCACGGAGAAAACCATCTTGTATATGTATTGAAGAATGCCTAAAATATACCACGAATGTGCTCGTTTATGCTTGGTTAAGCTCCTCATAAGCGAAATCCATCTGTGATCCTGACGGAGACAACAAGAAACAAACACGTGTCATGCATTCCTTCATGAATTGTCCCAAGTGCTGAGAATTCTTAACGCTTTAGCTATCGTTGTCCTAATCAAGTCGCATGTTCTTCAGATAGATTACGTCATCTGTTGGTTTTTCTTCATTTTGCACATTGTTGGACGTCATCTGAAAAGTGGAACCAAAGATGTGGACTCCGAATTACTGCGCTCAGGCGGGCCGTCAAGGACAGGGCAGTTTCTGATATTCCTTAGATCCTCTCTCATTAACTGCTATTTCGGCTTGTATCGTCGTTCTGTCTGCTTACTTATGCTCTCTGACCGCAGTCCCTTCCTGTGGTATTCCTTCAGGCTCTCTCGGTTGGTGCGGTTGTGTGGCGGTTTTGTGTTGCTGCGGCTGTATGAGTGGTGTGATTATCTGTGGCTGGGTGTTGCCGCGTATCCGTGTGAACCTTCCACCTCCTCCTTTCTCCCTCGAACCGGCTCTTCGTGTGAGTATGCCTATGCTTCGGTCATATGCGTGTGTCTATCCATATGAATGAGTGTGTATGTGTGCCCGTCGCTGATGGCTGGTTGCCGCTAGCTGCTTCTAACGTCCACCAAGAGCCAGCTTCTTTAGTGACTAAGGTTCCTCCTTGGCGCAGTCTAAGGGAAATTTCTATGACCACCACCACCACTGCGCGGTGGTGTAGTAATCATAGCCGCACTCGTACATGTAGCGGCAGCTCGTCCACAGTAGGGAGTCATTGTCGGCACAATCGTTATCGCTGTAGCTGGACACCGTTGCCATGTGTTAATGTTGTCATAGCACGAAGTCGCAGAAGCCATCGTTCCTATCGAGGCGTACAGAGACACGGCGAACGACAGCCATACATACACTCAGAGCGCCGTAGCGCGCACACTCGTAAAGGTTGGAACTGCTGTCGGCTCGGTGTGCCCGTCGACGGTGGCCACTTCGATAGCTCACGCGTTAGATGGTGGCTTCCTAGTAGGCCAGCCCTGTCGCCAATCACCTCTTTTCGCTGCACACGCCGTTTTTGTTTCTTGCTGGGGCCTATGCTTGGAATGGTTGCTGCAGAATGATTGACCACTGCCGGACCATTATATCCTATATGATATTGAGTGCGAAATGCTTACGCTTGGCGAGTCCAGTAGGAACGGCGCATGATGTTGGAAAGTGCAAATGATACTCTCGCTAGCGGTGCGGCAAGATTTTTACGATGATAACAGACGTCGTGCTGTTGATAACTGCGGACAGTTGGAACACCAACATTGGACGGCGGTAAAGGGGAAGGAACAGATTATTGAGCTTCTCGTCTACAAGAACAGCTGATTACTTGTCGGTTTTTCCTGTCATCACGATTGTATGCAGGGAAAAACTAAGTCAATAGTCGAGTGAGTTTCGAGTACAACTGTTGCCGGTAACAACAAAGGTGACAACAATAGTGGCCCACCGCTGTGGTTGCTAGTCGCAATTTCACCCATTACGGCGTCGGCTATAGCGACTTGTTTGTTAACAACCGGTAGCAATTGTCTCAATCATAGCAGCAATGGTGGTTTCTGTTAGGCTCATTTCCCTCCTTCATGTCCCTTAACGTCGTCATTACCACCTTATTTGCTGGTGTTTGGTGTTGCGTCAGCGCTGCCGTACTAACCAGTTTCCTCTCGGTTGACCGTCACGTCTATCGTCATCTATATCGTGAGCGCATGTATAAAACGTCAGAGCGGTTGACTGCATAATCACTATGCGATGTTTCTATCTCATTTCTGTCTACCCGCTCTCTTACTGCCCTAGTTACACGTATTATGTACAGCGATGGAAGAGATTGCTGGTGTTGCTTGACCAGAATCAAGCTGCTCTTCGTTTCATCTTCAGCTTAACTGTTCCCACTAGTTAACTTTTATCACCTTAGCTCCTGTAAAGGCTCTATTCTGCATGAGGAAGATGGCAGCAGCCCATAACTGATTGAGGATGTCATACGCCAGTCGCAAGAAGCCGCGAGGCTATTACAGAAACAAAAAGAAAAATGGAAAAAGAGGTTGATATCACATTTACTGGCCACAGTTGAAGGCAATGTCACGTCTCTGCCTTTAGCCTACAAAATTACCTTTTCGTAATCGGTTTTTGGGGTCGATTGATGATTGAACTGAATCCAGTGGAGTGAAGAATAATTACCTACCGAAATTTATTACAACAAGGGCTTGCAAATAATTGTAAGTTGATTGATGAAACATATTAAAGTTTGTTATTTTTGCCGCCAGATAATGGCCGATAGATGAATATACTCGCAGACGCAGTATCTATTTCTCGCATGTTCTTCATAAAAAGGCTCATAACGTTGTCTATCCAATAGGCCTGAAAGGCCGGCTATCGTTTTTCTCAGGAATCATCTGGTATGCCGCAGCATGTAATTTTGAACTATTAAGGTATGTTGGCATAATTAACGTTCTAGAATTCAGTGTCGTTCAATGTTACTCGAGAATCTCAATTGGCAATTCTCGGCATCAATTGGGATAACAATATCCTAAACGTGTCCATTCGGATCATGTTGAATGCGTTGTAGGTACACCAACTCCAAAACAATAATTATAGCTGGACTTAATTTCATTAATAGAACTGTAAAACTGCTCTATTCAATTTCTCGATTTACTAAAAGCCTGATTTAATACTATTCTCTGCATTCTGTGTACCAACTGCTACAAAAAAGAGCTTTTGTGACCAACAAGTGTGTACAGACAAACGTTCAGTCAAAACGGTAAAAGTGAAACAATATATCTTATTTGGATACGAAGTTCGCAGTCGAATAAACAACGCAATTAGCACTAGAAATAAGCACATTTTCGTTTTTTGTTCGAATTTCAAGAGCAATGTCAGTTAAGACGACCAACGCATGTCATCTTATTTGGATACGAAGTTCGCAGTCGAATAAACAACGCAATTAGCACTAGAAATAACCACATTTTCGTTTTTTGATCGAATTTCAAGAGCAATGCCAGTTAAGACGACGAAAGATTTTCTTCCAATCGTCAAATCTTCTCATCACATTTTACAAAACGCATGTCATGTGAACGGTAGCAGTTTATACAAAAAAAGCGTCCTGTATGCGTACAGTATTTCTTAGTGCATGCTGAATAAGTGAACATCACTGATATATATATATATATATATATAT
>MNPL01003561.1:0-26166 GCA_002081605.1 Tropilaelaps mercedesae | reverse complement strand
ACACATATATATATATATATATATATATATTGGATGTGACTCAGGCTAATGTACATGAACTACAAATAGCGACAAAATAGAATGGGCAAAACAACCGTATGTGAAGGCGAATCGTATGTGGTTGGCAAAATTCATAATTAGTGTAGCGACACGCCCATCGTCCGTTCATTGCAACAAGGCAAAAGCCACCCGGAGGGGAACCGAGCATCACAGCCACCACCACCACTTGGTCGGTCCGTCGAACAGACTGAAGGAAGGAAGGAAGAGGCCATATTGAAGAAGCACTGTTTCTAAGTTGATTAGTCAGGTAAATTGCGCGGGGGAGAACATCACAATATGGCAAACACTCTTAACGCACGCACGCACACACACACATGAATAGCGCACAACACTGACGACAAACTTAATTATTATGCCTACCGACAAGATCAACGAATAATGACAATAGATTCGCTCCACATGCAACCGGTGTCATAATTATATATACATATATATTTTATGTATATATATAAAATCTGGTCAGAGATGTTTCGAGAAGTAATAGCGGGTAATAGTTCCCCCTCTCTATGTCGATGATAGTGGTGTGGTGATGGTGGTGGTGGTGGTGGTGGTGGTGGTGGTGGTGATGGTGGTCTTGGCTAATGCAAGTTACGATGCAGCCAATACACGTTGTATAGTCAGCTAAAGCAGCAACTCCTGCTCTAACACGTTAGGGTAGACCGACGCGCCAGCTAGTGCTACTACTGCAGAGGCCATCGAACTGACGCGAAGCAGTGGAAGAGACCGCCAGAAATTATTCCTCGTGGCGGATACCTCGGGCTCCCTGCAGTTGCACCACTTTGGCGGGAGAGTGAGAAACTTGCCGAGAAAGTTGTTAGGAAAAATTACGAACGAGAAGGTAGTCCCTTCCGGGGGTAGCAGGTAGTGATCGGGGGCAAACTCCCCCTTCCGCATCTCTGACCAGGCGACACGTGCACAAGGCACCGCCCTTTCAGACGTCCGGCTCAGGCCTTGGCCGCTTTAGCGACTCACGCAGTCACACGAGGCCCTTCATCCCTGCGTGACCGCATCGTCACCGCCGTCACGGGCGGCGAGCTGACGTCTCCAGGGACGATGCCCCCGCGGGAGCAAACACCCGTCCACCGACCATGATGTTAACTTACCTTCGGCGTTCTCTCCGTTCTGCTGGTCAGCCTGCGGCTGGTTGGCATCGTCTCCAGCCATTTCGTTCGGTGTTCGCTTGAACAATGTTCGCTAGGGACGGTGAGTTTGCAGATATTTCGCCCGTACGGCTTGACACTCCTAGAGAAATGGACTCTCGGGACAAGGTGGGATAACAAGAGGACCTTCGACCAGACGGGTGGAGACTGGCGAAGTGGCAGAAATCGAACGGGAACGCGTACGGCTCGGCACCTGCTGGTCGACTGGTCGTCAACAGACACGTTGGGGACACCGGCAGAAAGCCGCGTGCAACGACACCAGCCGAACAACAGTAAAGCGAGCGACCGGCGCGGGTCCAGTGAGCAATAGCGATTCTATATCGCCACGAGGCCTCGTCTGGGTTCGCTTCTGTAGTCGTGAACTGATTGTGGCTGTAGCGCGCACTTGACGAGAAGCAGAGAGCCGCACGGCGGGGCCACAGTTCGGCTAGAGATGGCGATTGCGGCGGCTCTGTGGTACGTTTGTGGTGCCATCGAGAACAGGCCATGTAGGCTGTGCGGAGGAAGCAAAGGTTATGGTAAGAGTTTTGGGTTAGCGGTTGAAAGCGCATGGAGCAGATATCTAGGCGATAATGTCCACAAATGCTAGGTTGCATCAATGATGTGACACCACGAAACCGAGTCGGAATGGCAATGACGAAGAGAAGACACGCGGTATGACCGTTATAATCGGCTGAAATAGCGTCTAAAGGTGAGCGCGTGGTGCGCTCTGGTGGAGAAGTTCGCCGGAGGGAAGTCAACTACACTCCACTGGATAGAGAGCTTTAGTAAGATCTCGGGGAATGAGAGCGAAGGAGCAGATTCGTACCACCGCAATAGATAAATACCTTGTGTGGTACTCTTTTTGGCGCCAAAATCGTTCTAACGTGTTCCAGCTCAGAACCTGGCCTCCACATGTCGTCCTAACTCGTCAATGGTACAACCCCGCAGAGTGCAGCTCCTTAGGCATGACCTCGAGCTCATCGTATGCGTGAATTGGGAAGTTATGTTTGATCACCGCGATTCGAAATTATACCCCGTTCCTCCTGGTTACCGTCGAATTTGGAAATTGTGCCCCGCCCTACCGGGCGCCGTCGCCCTGCGCCGCCTCTCTGTTGTTTATACGATTGAGAGGGTTTTGCTTTCGAGCGCTGGTGAGTTCCCCCGTGTCGTTCGTTCGTGTGTCCATAAGTTGGGGGTCGGTCTGATCAAGCGCAGCTATTCTATCGCGTTGGATACTCCAGCCCAATATCGGCTGTGCCCTATTAATGCTCGATTTGACGTGCGTGTTTTTCTGCTTCTTTCTGTGATATCAGCCCCGTACGCTATGCTTGAGTCCACTGCGAGCCGTGTTCGGAATGTGTGGGAATAGTGCTCCTGTACTTACGTGATTGCGGAGGAGACGAGTGGCTGGGTGGCGGTGTATCCGGGCGGGGGGGTCGTCGTGAGAGACGATCCGCCTTTGAAGTTGCGTGCGAGATCGGATCCCGCAATCCAAAACTGGACGACTCGACTGTGCAGATTCGAGCCGTAGCCGCCGCCCGGGCCGAAGGAGCCAACCGCAGACATGGCCACGATGACTCGAACGATGAATATCTCCCAGCAGAAGTTCGCGGAGAAGCTCACCATCCTGAACGACCGGGGGGTCGGAATGCTTACCCGGATCTATAATATCAAAAAGGTTCGTACCAGACCGATGAATCTAGCCGGAACAGGACGGTGACTTAAAAAAAACTCAGAAAAAAAATTTCCAGTTGGGGAAAGAGTGTAGTTGTTGTTTTGCCATTGAGTATATCATCAGGCTGGATCTGACGGGTAATAGTCGTGTGGCGGTCCTTGAGGCGGGCGCACAACCCGACCGTTTTCTACTGTTTGCACACAACGCTGGTGGACGGTGCTCGGTGTGGTGTTGGCTGTTTCCGCCGGATGACATTAATTTCCTTCCGAGTTGTAGAGGTCGGCTGTTCGACAGCCACTCGTTGACAGATACTCCGTTCGAAACAGTGCCTGTCCGGATGCAACCGAGTCCAGCCGGGATAGGGAAAAACCGTGGTAGCTCTCCAGCGTACGAGCGTGGAATTTGACTTCAATATATTTTTATGAGTAGATGTCCTTGCCCTTGTTGAGTCAGCTGTTAGTGAACGGCTGCTTGTATAAGCGGAGTTTCATTCGATTCGGAGCTGGTTGATCAAATGGATGACGTTAAACTAATCACGCCAATGGAACGTCCCGAGCTGGAGCTATTTGTTCTCACAGCGAGTCAGAGATTAAATAGCTTTGGCCAAAACGGATTATGGAAAAAAATACAATATATATATATATATATATATATATATTAATGTGGGAGGTAACCGCAACGAAACTGCTAAGTCGTTCTACTTTATTGTTAATTTTTTGGCGAACGCAAGCTTCGCAAAGCGCAGCTCCGTCAATGAAACTGATTCTCCAATTAAATCGTTAAAGGCAATTCAAACGTGTTCAATCCCATCTAGTGCCGTTGAAGTTTTTGTAGTCGGATAAGGGTACTGCATGGATCGATGCATTAGGCAGTGGGCAGCTATTTGACGCCGTGGTAATCTGGGCTTTGTAGAAAGGTCATACTTGGATCTGCACACTGTGAGTGCGTTTGTTTTGCCCTAGCGGAGTGGGGAGCTATTATACGTGTGACGTTATTAAATGCACCACCTCATAGTTATTTGACGATAGCGTTTAATTACTCGATGGGACTGCACGTTTTCTGGAGGGTAACTTGGAATGATAGTGTCAAATGTTGACGAAATGCACGGGCACATATTTAGCAGTCAACAGTGATAGAAATAGGGCATTAGTTTTCTCATTTGAAAGTTTTTTCGTCCGATGCTTATCTTGAAATAACGGCATTTTCAAACGGAAACTGTTTGGTAGTAGGCTTCCCTTCAGCTTTATACTGACTTTTGCAATAGTTTACCATTTTAATTAATACTTGCCCGTCATAATAGGACCATTAGAGCGAGGACGAAAACTTCTATCAAGCCAGCTCGCAGTCAGAGCTCTAGAAACGTGCAACAATCTGCATTGTTTATATGTGGACATTAACAGTAAATTCTAGTGTGGTGTACGGAAAACGTCAATAAAAAAACGTACACATTCTACATATACTACGGCTCTGCGTTTCTGCGGCGACCATCATTTGTGCGCACAGGTCATGCTGGCAGTCGTCCTACGGACGATATTGATAGAGCTAGTTGTCCACAGTGGTTGAACATTAGCTGCAAGCATAGATATATTGAGTTTCTACTGGGGCGTATTTGAAGCTATTTCCGTTTTCGCGACAAATTTATGCAACAGGACACACATTGCATGTGAGCAGAACTCTCTGCTCTTTTATCGCGGCGCATTTTGGGCGGTTCGAGCAAGGCTGGCTGTAATTCTGGTGTCGTTTGTCAGTTTGATATCCGTGAGTGCCGCATGCTGTTCGTGTGCGCAAGGTTATATGGTGAAGGGGGCAACTTAATTCTGTGTAGGTTGAGTGAAGAAAGTACTTGAGGAATTGATTTACTGGGCGGTCGTGCTACTCGTACGTACGCATTTTGACTGACAACTGTCGGCTAAGGTTAAACCAGCCAAGGTGGAATGGCATGGATATTTATCCTAAACGAGCTGTTACTCGTTTAGAATGAATAGTTAAGTAGTATATTAGTAACCGACGTAAACAATTATCAGAATGCACTGGGGCAGTTGTTTCTGTCGGTTTCAGACAGGAGCAGTAGAAGAAAACCAGACGCTCTGACAGGTTTGCACCACTAAACTGGGCAGCTTGGCGGTGAATACGTCTTGCAATATCAATATATGTTAATTCGTCCCAGTTGGGGTATGGATAGGGATACCACGCGGCTTGACAACCTCATTGAACATTTTTACCGACAGCGAGGACTATTTGCCTCTGAGATACTGCTTCCTAACCAGACATGTTTAGACTGGTCGAACGACTGAGTATAACCGGGTGTCTACATGTTTGGATCATTTACGTCACTGCAGTACTTTTTGTACAACACACCGGTTTTTCTCAGCCGCTCAGCAGGTAAACAACCGTCACACGAATATAAATACGTTTTAGATAGCAACACGTTAGTACACGTCGAAAGCATTCTTGTGCCAGTGCAACCAGCGATAACGATGTCGTCACATGGGAATCACGAATCTCATTTGCTTGTTCTCCTTGCGTTGCAGGCATGCGGCGATGCAAAATCGAAGCCATCGTTTTTATCCGACAAGAGTTTGGAGTCATCGATCAAGCATATTGTGCGACGATTTCCCAATGTCGACATTAAGGGTTCATCAGCTCAGCTCACACCCGTTTTCCAAATCAAACAAGAAATCGTCAAAAGCCTTTCACTGTACTACTATACGTTCGTTGATTTGCTTGACTTCAAGGTAAACGGAGATCGATATTTTTGCTTCTGCGTCGTGACCGTTGAGCATGGGCTTCAAATGTTGACGTTGTTTAGCGCCATTCTAGCGACATTGGAGTTACGTAGCGCAGCAGATATACGTATTGACGCGGTAAGGTGCTGCCGAAGCGGGAATGTGTCCGAAGAATGGCTGAGAATACGGTGTACTTATTTTCTCCTTTTTGCTTGCAGGATCACGTGAACGATCTTTTGACACACCTGGACATGTTTCTGATGGCCCCCAACATCTCTCTCAATTTCGATCTGACCAAGGCTTACCTGGAACTGATTACGACGTACGTCAGTCTGCTGATTCTTCTGTCACGTGTTGAGGATCGCAAGGCTGTACTCGGGCTCTTCAATGCGGCGTACGAGATTATCCACGGCCAATGGTACGTACAACCATCTACCCTATCAGGCCAAGGATTGATGCGCTCCTGTTCCCACGTTGATAGGCCGTAACGGGCTAGTGTGTCCGTCGATATAATTGTATGCTACACCACCGTTCATCCATAGCTCATTCGTAGACGACCAACTCCGCTCAGCCAACCTATTTAACCCGTCTGCCTGTTTCCCTTCTCCGTGCGGCCTTCTCGTTCATCCAGCGACCAAAGCTTCCCCCGTCTCGGCCAGATGATCATCGACTACGATCCGCCGCTTAAGAAGCTCTCGGATGAGTTCGTGCCACATTCGAAGATGCTGTACAATGCACTCTCGTCACTCGTGCACGTCTTTCCTCGGCGAAATCTGACGGCGGACGACTGGAGAAAGAACTATCTACTCAGCCTTATCGCCCAGCCGAATAACATGCTGACGCCGTCGCAGACGGAGACAATCGCCTGCGAGTACCTGTCCCTTGAATCGATGGAACGTTGGATCGTCTTCGGGTTTCTGCTGATTCACCCGTTCGTTAACCAGCAGCAGGGACCGGCGAACAAGTTATTCCTCGCAGCGCTCAACAACGGTTGGGTAGTGACGCTGTTTAGGGACGAGGTGCTGCACGTACATGGCTACGTGCAGCAGTTCTTCGAGGGGATCAAAGGTTACAACAAAAAGCTGACAGAGATCAAGGATAGCTACAGCACAGCGGTGCAGCATGCGTAAGTGTACGGGACAGCTGGCTGGCCAAAAAACTTGAGGAAGACACAGGGGGTTTGTCCGTGACTGATAACGCTACGACGAATTTGTGGATAACTTCAACAATGAGACCTGATTGGAAGAACCTGCCGTTAACGTTGTGCTGTGGCAGTGGGAGTGAGGGTTTAAAAATGTCTGAGTGGAGTCCAATTGTTTGTTCGTTGGTTCTTGCAGGCCCTACGTTCATCGAGAGCGACGAAAGTTTTTGCGGTCGGCGCTGAAGGAGTTGGGCCTGCTCTTGTCGGAGCGGCCAGGTTTGCTAGGTCCGAAAGCGCTTATTGTATTCATGGCGCTGTCCATGGCCCGCGATGAGGTAGCGTGTTGCTTCTATTGTCATTTGAGATGAAGTAAACGCTAGGTAGCACGCATTACGGAGTAGGTGCCGCTGAAAGTAAAGTGCAAAAAGAATATATAGATGTATATATATATATATATATATATGCCGATTTTTGACCTCAGGTGACTTGGTTGCTGCGACATATGGACAACCCCCCGCAGAAGGCGGCTAACAAGCAGAAAAACCAGCCCAATGATGACTTACTTGATCGTCAACTGCCCGAACTTTTGTTCCACATTGAGGAGCTTCGAGGCCTCGTACGAAAGTACAACCAAATTTTTCAGCTGTACTTCATTCAGTACCTAGCGGGTTTTGACGCAACTGCGCTTAATATCATCCTATCGAATATGCAAAGCCTACCTGAGGAGGATTCGCTCATCCTGTCCTCGATCTGCCAGACCATCTCATCGATGAGCGTTAAACAGGTTAGGCGTAATGGTTAACATCTCAGCAGAACGCCATATTCAGCTTAAGCAAAATTTTAGGAATAGAATTTTTGCAACATACTTTTAACCAGTGGAGCAGATATATCTCCTTCACTTTTGTTGCTAAAAATGATAAGTTATCTTTTGTGTCTCAACGTTGCGAAACTGCCGTGTCGACAACAATCTATTGTGCATCGTTAATGATCTATTTGCGCAACGTAAGAGTACAGGGAAAGACCTTTATTATGTTTCTGTGCAGGTGGAGGAAAAATGCATATTCGACCTACGCGGCCTCCGATTAGACTGGTTCCGCTTACAAACGAACGCCGCCTCATCGAAGTACCCACTTAACCTTGAGGGCCGATCCGATTTAGCCATTCTTATGAATACGATTGTTTTCCACACAAAGATGGTTGACTACCTTGACAAAGTTCTTCAGGAAACCTCGGACCTATCAGTTTTCTGGTAAGCTCGCAGTCATACGCTCCCTCTGCCGACCGTTACGCCAGATATTCTCCAACCTTCCACAAGGATTCTTTTTCCTTTTGCCAATTCGTCCTCAGTGACTCTTCCACCGTTGCCCGCACATTTGTTAAAGCTAGCGAACCTCATTTTCAGTGACGTAGTGCGTGCAACACGATCATTATCGCCTAACGTCAGCACATCATGACGCTACTTTTATCATCTTGACAGAACGTTGCTAACACGTTTGATTCTTGATTTCCTTGCCGTCTTCCCATTCGGTAGTTTCTTCAATCGAGCCTTCGAAGACCAGTTTCACCAGTGTCTCGAGTTCCCGGCGCAAACTCGCTATGTCGTCGCGTTTCCCCTCATCTGTGCGCACTTCATCTCCTGCACGCACGAACTCTGTCCCGAGGAGCGTTACCACATCGGCGATCGCTCGGTGACGATGGCAAACGCCTTCCTCGACGAGATGGCCAAGGAGGCCAAGAACATCATCACGACGATTTGCGACGAACAGTGTTCGCTTTCCGATCGTCTGTTGGCGAAACACGCTGCGCAACGTATTGCTCAGATGCTCCACCGAAGAAAACGTGAGAAGAAGACCGCCAAGAACGGACCTCCTTTACCCGAGCCTGAGGAGCCTGGCATAGAGAGCTACCGCCGGACCAGGCTCGAGCTGTCAACGTGAGTAACCGTGTGGGAGAAAAATTTGGTCACTGCTAGTGTTCAGTTAGAGCTTAGTTTTGGGCGACGTTGCCCAAACCCTGAGTAACTCAGCTGCGTGTGAGCGACGTGCACCGCTATATATAACTTTTCATGTGACCCAGATACAAACGTGCCGTCCTTTTTAACGTTCATGTGTTTGTCGTTGTGACTTGCCTTGCAGGATGGATAAATTGCATATGGCTTTGACGGAAGTGTGCTACGCGATCAATTATTGTCCTACGATGACGATATGGGAGCATACGTTTGCTCCGCGGGAATATTTAGCGAGCCAGTTGGAAACACGCTTCGCCAAGGCACTCGTGGGCATGGTGATGTTCGATCAGGAGTCGGGCGACATCGCCAAGCCCAGCGAGCTGCTTAGTTCGGTGCGGGCTTACATGAGCGTTCTTCAAGGCATTGAGAATGTTGGTGAGTGCCAAGCGAACCAGAACAGCGGGGAACAGAAAGAGAGGGTGTTCAACTTTGCACTTTTTAAAGGAAGTTATTTTTAGGAAATAGAGCTCTTCTTATTCCCTCTAGAAAAAACGGAATGGGTCTAATTTTGGGAATGTCTAATTTCAGTGTCCATCGACATTACGCGCGTTTTCAACCACGTTCTACTTCAGCAGACCCAAACGCAGGATCGGAATGGGGACAAAACTATTACATCGCTCTTCACAACGTGGTATCTCGAAGTGCTTCTACGTAGAGCCACAGCGGGACACATTGTGTTTTCGCCTTTTCAAAGGTCGTTCGTCACAATCTCCCAAGACCCTCAGATACCTTACACTGCGGAGGAGTACTCCGACGTCAATGGTATGTATCACACCCAGATTCCTGCTCATGTATCACTACTCCTATGGATTCAAAGCGATTGCATAGGATAATGACTCTATACGATAGGCGAATTTCGGGAGTAGTTCAAGTTACGAAATACGAAACTGCAAACGTAGTCACGGATCCAAATACAACTAAACGGGTCCAAATAACTTATTCACGACTCCCATACATCGTAGCCTGCCAAAAAAATCACCTTTTCGTTATTCGTCAGGTACCCGCTAGGGCGCATGCTTCATGTGTGAAATCTCTACGTAGTCACCATAACGCTATGAGCGCAGATAGTCCAAAACCAATCGAGCGTTTGTTTGACGTTCGCCTATTCCAGAACTACGAGCTCTGGCCGAGCTACTCGGACCCTATGGCATCAAGCACCTCAACGAAAGTCTGATGTGGCACGTCGCGTCCCAGGTGTCTGAGTTAAAAAAGATCGTCGCGCAGAATCGCGACGTCCTCAGCGAGCTTCGCTCGAGCTACGACAAGCCGGATAGAATGCGGGAGCTTGCCAAGGGCCTTCAGATGGTGGACAGCGTTCTCCAACGGATGACCATCGTTGGCGTGATCCTCTGCTTTCGCGAGCTCACCCAGAACGCGTTGCACGACATCCTCGAGGACCGCATCCCGTTTCTGCTCAGCTCTATCGAAGACTTCCATCAGGCGGTGCAGAACAACTCGAACCCGGCCAATCAATTGGCCAGCCTTGGCGTGTCCGAGATGGCCGTGTCGGGCGGCCTGAAGTGCCGCGTCGACCCCGCCCTGGTGCAGGCGCTTCGACAACACGCGAAGAATGGTGAGTTGCTGTCGTCCGTCGATGGCCTGTACCGCTGCGGCGTCTATACAGGGTATCACTTTTTCTAGAGGACACGGACCACAAGCCGATGTCGTTTTCTCCAATCTGAATTTATTGACCTGTTTGGTCGATATAGGGAATGTAGGCGATAGTTCAATATCGTCGATTTTCGTTTGCCTTTTTCCAGAGGGTCCTGACGAGGAGCATCAGCTGGCGTGTTTACTAATGGTGTTTTTGGCCGTCGCCCTGCCACGCCTGGCACGCAATGAAGCGTCGTCGTACCGGCCACCTCTAGAGGCCCATCAGAACAACATACACTGTCTCGCGCAGGCCATCAACGGTCTCGCCGGGGCACTTTTTACACTTTGCGGGCAGGGCGATATCGAAGAAAGGCTCAAGGAGTTTCTAGCTGTAGGTATTCGTATGTTGTTGTCGATCGCTATATAAATCGCTCTTATCCGTCTGTGAGGCTCGACGTTTAGGGTAGATTTTTCTTCTCAGGCTCTGGAACCCCGCTTGAGACAATATGCTTAGAGTATAAAGTTTACCCATATTAAGGTCGCCGTGTGTTGTTTTACGACTAAACGGAAGTTCTTCGCGCATTTGTTCGTGTCTCTCTGAACAGCTTGGGTCGTCTTCGATGCTGCGCTTAGGCCAGGAGGCGGACAAAGAGGCGATCCGTCATCGTGAATCGGTCTACATTTTGCTCGATCTGATCGTGCAGGACTCACCGTTTCTCACCATGGACCTGCTTGAGTCATGTTTTCCGTACGCCCTGCTACGGAACGCTTACCACGCGGTCTACAAGCCGGACGCGATGATTGGCCACGTGCCGGCATAAGTAATCGGCTTCTTATCGAGTACTCATCGACGGGTCGCTGACTGAATGCAGACCGTTCAAGTGGCGCCGTCCATATTCACGTACCGCTAGTCCAACAGCTGAGGGAGCGCTCCAGTACGAATAATATTTTTCGGAACCGTTGGGCGCTCTCAGATTCTTCACCTGCCTGCCACCCGACTCAAGAAGACGTTCGTAACAATGTACTCACTAGTTTTTTGTGCAGGTAGCGTACGCCTTGCAGCCATTGCAGCGATTGGTACGGACAGAGGAATCATTGTCATGGTCATTGCTTAATTTGCTCCTCTTGTTTTTCGTCTCTAACGAACCATCGTCGGCAAACGGTTTTTGCCAATTAAGACAGCCGTCGCTGAGTTAAGACGAACGTTGAGAGTTGCGTACCGGTCGAGAGGGTTCGACGCACCGCACACGCCATATGGGCTATAGATTGTCATTAGATGTTGGGCTTAAACTAATTATAATGAGCGCACTATGAAGAATTACTAATAACACCTGTTAAGTTAGATCAAGTTGCATACTTGTGGCAACCTCAGAGAGAGATACAGAGCAAGAGAGTGAGAACGAAAAGAAGGGGTGAAGAGGAGGGGCGAAATAAAAAGAGAATAGGTGGGAAGAAAGCTAGCCGACGCCAACAAAGTGTCGATAGAAGGAACAAGGGAAAAGTGACCGATGTTAATGTCAATTAGTAATTGCCGATATTTCCTAATGGGATAAATGCAGGGAATAATGTGACATCTTTACCGATCGAGATGCCACTGATTCCCGATTTAACACGGAGATACATTATAATTTTATTATTTTATCGCGAAATATTATATTATTATTAATATTATACATATTTTGACGCGAAGTTAGGCAGCCTCCGTTGCAAACACGTAGGGTTTTTTATCGCACAATAGCGCGGACGGAGTGGAGTCCCTTTTAGTCAAAGGACAAAAGATCGACAAACGAATCGGATCGATTTATAGAGATTTCCACGGTGTAGCAGTATTACGATGGGACGCACTGGCAGTTGAAGGAACTGACCAGACGAAGTGCATTTTGGATAGTAGATCGTTAGAAGACGAATATCAGTAGCGATGAAAACTGTACATAGATGTCATATATATATATATATACATATATATATATATATATATATATATATACGTATATATATAATAGTATGAACAAAAAAGTATATATAAATAATTCTCTAAAGTGACGCATACTGACCACTAAATAAAACACGACGTGCCGCCGAATTCGAAAGCTTTGCATTTCCAGTTCAGCCAGCCACTCCTGTTCAGAAACGAGCTGTGGGCGCAGTCAAATTGTCCTTGCCAACAAGTTGCAAGATACGAACCATGCTTTATCATGCGAACATGTCGGGTTTCTGCTCAATTTCGATTAACTACAAATACGATTGCTAACGATAAACCTAACTGCGTAGCTTAACGAGATTTCATAGATTTGACCGACGACGATAGAAATACTTTCAAGGAAGCTCTCACATCCTTATCCTGCTTCAAACAAGTGATGTTTTTTCTTACGCTGTTTACTAATATATCAGGATCGGACTGCTACCTTAAGAGGTGCCTGCCTCTATCATTTTTTCAATTTTCATTCAGAGGGCTATGAGACAGTCCCCAGCCCCAAACGACTTGAGGCGGCGAGGATTCAAAATTGTGTTGCCTCCGAACTCAAAGCTGGCAATTTCCAAGGAAAGATCTGATAATCTATTTTTGTTGGCTCATTTACCTTATGACCCTCACTGGCCAGTACCTTAGCGTTAGCAAAAGGAGCGAAAAACAAGGTATGTAATCACGTTGATACTCATCGTGCCCCGGGAGATGATCTACCATGATGAAGTTTCTACAGCTTTAGACGAATGAGTTTTGACCTCGTAGCGCCGATCGCACATATACGCATGTAAGGTTGATTATTCAACTATGTCACATTTAGTAGCTTTTTATTGACAGCATATAGTGGGGCGTACATTCGTAGATCTTTAGTTGTAGGTGATATGTAGTCGGCGCAGGACAGGTGGCGCATTTGCTCCCCGCGATTATTGAGGAGCTTTGGCGGGCGTCTTATTAGCATTGAAGTGTTGTTTTGGGGCACACGCAAATGATATCTAGATATCAGAGCGGTATGTATAGAAATGGTGCTTGTTATGCAACGAATGTGCACACAAAAATTGATATTTAGTGTTCTTTGGGTCTAGCCATTGCGACAAACACACATTGCGTCGGCATTTTATTTCTTTTTTATTACTTTCTTTCTTATTTCACGTGTTAACGTAACTATGGTTGGTTGCAGCAGCGTCGCATCAGGACGTTTATTTCTCTTAGCTGAGTGCTACAAGCAGGCATCAAACAATTGTAACAGTTGCGCTACGCTCTGGTCAACTGAAGCTAGGGTTCAGCCAGTCTTCTACATCAAGATGTAATGCTTTCTTTCCTTCAAAGGCTTCAAGTCTTCAATACGTAGAATCCATGCCAGCTTACAGCGTAAGAGCTTCATTGAGCACGTCATTGATCAAACTGTATCACAAGGCGAACTATAGTTGCCCTGCGATAAACTTTGAGAGCTAAAAATGTATTTGTTTGAAATGTAAACAATTCTATATTTGCTCATAAGTTACAAAATAAACAGTCACACCAGCGTTGCGTTCCACATGCGAGCGTATATTTACTGCCGCACCACAATACAGTATCAACTATATACAGCACTGTATAAACAACGTTTTCGTATACATCAACTTAGCTTGCCTGACATACTTATATACAAGTTTCTTTGTACAATTAACGTACGACGCGAAGGTTAAGGCCACCTACAAAAGACTGTCAAGTAATTTTTTCCGTCTTGCATTCTCCAGTTGTCGAAAGCTGTATCTAGGCGGAATCAACCTTCTGCTCTTGGGCCTTGGCTCGCATCTTCGCAAGAACCATGCTCTCAAAATCGAGGTCGTCCTGAACCGACCGCTGAGATGAGTCCGATGAAGGAAACATAGCTGTAACGCTCGCCGAGGCTTGCGGCTCCCTCGGTCCGCTTCCCGACGCCCAGCTCAACGTGAGTGGGTTCGTCGAGAGGCCTTTTTCATACCTCAAAGCCGATTGAGCGCTCCGAGCCTCCTCGAACTCAACCATAGCACTCCCGGGCTTCTTTTTCGATACCGCCAAGGTTACGATTCGGCCGTGCCGTTTCAGAAGCCGCTCAAGCTCCGTATCGTCGTACCGGCCGAGCTTAGGGTTCCACTTAATTTTGAGCCGGGGACATTCGACCTCGTCGGTGGCCTGCTGGCGTGCGCGGGCCAGCTCTTCGCGAACCAATTCCTGCATGCGACGATTCTCCTCTTGCAGAATTTTCGATCCCTCCGTGCGAAGTCGCTCGATGTCTCTCTGCAGTTGTCGCGCGAGCTCCTCCTCCGACGCCTTCACATCTTGGACGCCCTTTTCGCGCGCTTCTAAGTCTTCCTTGAGTTTCCGCCGTTTTGCGTCGAGCTCCCGCTGCTGAAGAGCTGCGTTTTCTTTCGCACGGAGTAGCTTGTCGTACGTGGCCCGAGTGAGCGGATCGGCGAGGATCTCAAGCGCCTGAAATGAAGTTGGCGGTTGGTTTTTTATTGTGGGTATTGGAGCGATTGGCGGGTTAATGATGCTGTGATGTGTGGAATTCATGGTTAGAAGAAATAAAAAATCCAAACTTGGAAGTGTCGAGACTGACAGTGGAAGTAATGGGATTGCTAATTTTGTACTTTATTTCTTGGTCTGCCTATAGTTAGGGGTCTAACTACAAAAGAATAGCATTAAGACGTACGTCGGTCAGCTGCTGGAAAAGCTGCGCAGCTTTCGGATTGTCAGGGTTTTTGTCCGGATGGTATTGGAGGGCCTTTTTACGATACGCAGATTTGATGTCCTTTTCTGCTGCATCGCTTAAGATGCCCAGAAGTCCGTAAAGGTCTAACTTCATTAGTTCGATCGTTTTCTTTTTATCGGCCGCCATTTCGACGGCCGGAGAGCAAAGGACCAAGGAGGCTGAAAACACAGACAATACACGCATGCGTGCGCTATATTATCAGACCGGTTGCTCAGATTCCTATAAGCCTAAGCCTGCAATGATTGATCATGCTAGCAGCAAGAGATTCACATGCACCTTAGAATCTGCTTTGGTTAACTGATTTATCTGTCGTTGTTTCTCAATTCACCGACTGCGTATTCGCAGCGCTAGACCTACTGTAGCAGGATTTCTATTAAGAGAAATCCTCTAAGTAGAATTCGTCACACATGCCACGAACATCACTAGAGAACTCACCGAATAAGGGAACAGATGTATGTGTACATAGAAGCGCAAAGTTCTTCGTGTCTCTTTATCGGTGTTCGTGATTTCCGTCCTCGCATGGACAGGTGGTTGGAGGTAAATTCGGCATTATTCTCTAGAATTTTTGTGAGTTTCGAACAAAAATGATCGAACCCCGCGACGAAGAGGTACGTTCACTCGCCCTTCCCCGCCTTCCCTCCGCAGTATCTGAGCACCGCAATCGAATCTCACGAGACGACATTTTTCTTAATTGATCGTGAGCATTGCTTCTTTGTGCAGACGTCTACAGAGTGGGAAAATTGGGTAGAAATCGACGTCGGCATTTTGTGCCTTGGGAAAGCACGGCTCGATTGTTTGCTACACAAGGTTGCATATGGCAATTGCATAATGGAATAGTCGCTAGCGAGCAGGCTAGCAGAGGTCGATTCGGACTATCAGCTTGAATGTAAAAGAAGAATCTACTTACCAAAACAAGCTCAATACAAGGGAGTGAGGTTCGGTCAGAACCGTTTAGGCCACGGGATCCGCCAATGGCACAAATCGAATATGATCATGTGTGTAGCACTCGCTGTCTAATCTGACAGACAAGATCATCCTGTGTTGATGTCTATAGCGGCTTTTTGGCGGGAGATTCAAACTCCACAGCATTGCTAATGGGTGAAGCCGGTCCACTCAATTAAATGAGCGAACAAGCAAAAGTGGGCTTCATTGCAGGTTAATGTGATACAGAATTACTTGAATAACATTTTCCTTGAACAATATTGTTTATGTAAACCAATCTGTATTGTTTACGCATTTAGTGGAAAGACGATGTCTGCACCACTGAAGGACGAAATTTTCCCATAAAGAATCGGAAAGGATGCGAAAGGTTTAGCTAACCTAAAATGGCTGTAATTACAATGGGTCAAATTAATATAAAAATATTAGTTGATGCCATTTACCCAAATCAAATTTTCTTTTTAACCACGTTTACACTAAAAGCGTTCGATCACTGCCAAGAGCGTTGTCCGAATAGCAGCCTATTAGAAGTAGAGTGGCGCTGAGCAGTGTTTTGTTATCCCTTTTAAAAAACAAAAGGTTAAACAAAATGGAGTCAAATGAAAATCGATGATCATTGGTTCTTGTTGTATCTATATTTGTGACCACACTGTCTGCAATTTGTCGTCGTGGTGGCCGTATTAATGGTTCTCCGGCAAAACGAACGCGTGTTGAAGCTCGAGTGTCACCATACGAAGGAAACAACCTGAGAAAAGGAAGTAGCTGGGAATACGCCACCTGTTGGGTAATATTATGCAACATCAAGCTGTTCAATAGCCTCACTATGCAAGCCTAACTTTGGTTTGGTGCGTTTATTTATCAAGAAAGTCGAATCGACACGAACACGAAACAAATTTAAAAACGTGTTTGTTCATTTACGTGCCTAGCAGCCTTTCCTTTCTTAAACTCTATCTACAGAAACGAAGAACTACGGAACAATGGCACGTTCGTACACCAAAGAAACCTCCCGATGATACCAGCTTCACTGGCTCCGGTTACGGGCAGGGAGTCTATGCACAGTTCGTTTTGTGTTGGATTTGGACGTAAGAAGAACGGCTAATTTCAGACTACCTCTCTGTGCAACTCGTATGCAAGGCCAGTGCTAATTTCAGACGACCGACTGAAACAAAAATGACACAGGAAAATATAAAAGTCCAAATAGGCCATGCAGATCATTTTTAACTAAATCGAAAAACAGCAAATGTGGTACTAATATTGACCAGTGTCACGTTCACGGTGCAAGCTCTACCCTTGTTCGGTAACGAAATAATGTATCGTAATTGCTATCTCGCCGAGAACCTGAGCGGCGGAGGGCTGTGGAGGTCGTAAGCGTCCTGACTCGGTGATTGATTTTCTTGCTTACCATGGTAGATAAATCGGGCTCGTATGCAACTCATATGGAAATCTCTCAGACCCGCCGAGTGTTCGTATCGCTGATACAGTGCCCACGTCTAGGGGCACCAATAAGGGGGGCAGAAGGGGCCCAGCTACGGCCATAGTGCCCAGGAGTGGGCACGCTTGTCCGGCCGGCAGTTCTGGGAATCACTGCCCTTTGCTGAAGGCTGGAGCCCAAGGGAGAGAGCGTAGGCAGAAACGTGCTCAGGGGCGAGGGGGCACCGTGAAGCCTATAGCACGCCGAGGTGGGCCAGGATGATGATGACGCTGTTGGAGTCTGATGGAGGAGATCCGGGCCGCATTTGACTTTTCTATTCAACCGAACAATAATCCATCCATCCACCAATCGACCCGAAGGCCTCGGCTCCTCCTCAGGTGGAGTCTAGAAAAGGGGTCTCCGATCCAAGAGAGTGGATCGAAACCGGGACCGGTGGGTCGAAAGTCTGAGGTGATGGTGGAAACAGCTCCACAGGATAATCGAGATAGGCCTGCACGTGAAGCATTAAGTTCGGTGTAGTAAATGAGATTTAAAAGGTTTGCTTAATGACCTAAGGTCAATTTATTTGTTCTAACGGGGAACGCTATGCGCAGTTGGTTCAGTGTGGGGGCTGCGAGAGCGAGGGGAGGAATCGTGATAGCGTAAACGGATGGCGAAATGCCGTTGAAACACACCATGTAATTAAAACAGCATCAGACCGCGCCACTTTTGTTGGCGTGATGAGCCGTCATACGTAGGTTCCGACCTGGCGTCGAGTTAAGCATCAGGTGTGTAACGCTTGCTGTCAAAATTATATATGGGGTACTCGCTTGTACGAGCGGCGTAGACATGCCGGGATAGGCTGAAGGCACAGGCCCGATGGCCAGCCATATCTAACGGCCAGAGTGACCCTTAGTGCAGCGAGCACAGAGATGGGCGTTCGCTGTCCCAGCTGACCGTTTCTTGGACTCCGAACTTCAGGTCAGGATTACGGAACGTATGACTAACGAGAGACACCAAGCGACATTTGCTTGTCGACACCCCAGAACCGTAAGAAGGTTTGAGCCTATGCTACGAGCAAGGACGGTTAATGTGTTAGGCCGCTATGTGTACGAGTGGCCTGCATTACGTAGTTTACTTTGCGCATCCTCCCTCTGCCTTCTTTTCCGAGGCGCTGAACCAGCTCGAATTCGTGAGCTGTTTTGTGTGATTATTATTATTATTATTATTATTATTATTATTATTATTATTATTATTATATTGCTGTATGGTGCTCTGTCGATTCACTACCTGCAAAACCCTTATCGGCGCGGTCCAAGCGGCCACTATCAGCTGGGGGGTGGTGGCTGTATGGAGTAATGGGGCTTGACTATGGGGGAGCGGGGACAGATAGTTAAAACATCCATTACTGTTCATTCGTACTCGGGGCGGGAGATGGGTAACGATGTACTAGGGGTTCTGTGCTTTCCTCTTGTAGTCATCATCAAGCCCCCTTCACCTCACCCCTCATCTCATCTCCGTCTTATATCTCATCGTCTCCAGCTTCCTCGGCAAAACCCGCGCAGCCATAGGGGCACCGATTTTGCGGTCTAGTAAAAAGAAAAATTTCTGTTTCCCAGTTTCTCAATTTCTCTGTTTCTTCTTCTTTCTAGAGAGGGTTGTCAAGTGAAGTCTCGTGGTTCATGGTCTAGGCACTTCGTTCCCGTCGTCGTCTTCACCTGCATGATCCGGGCAGACGCATAGTACCAGCCACTTGGCCGACGCCGAGGTGCTTGTCGAGGCAGCAACCGCACACGAACCAAAGGTCAAACACAGAATTTACCACCGCAAACCAATCCCCTCTTTCGTCGAGAACCTACTACCAATTTTTTCCCCTCTAAGACCATATCTTAAATTGCCATTTCGACAACTGGACCGAAGATAGTGATACCGTCGACACTTTCCGTTAGTGGAAGAGGGAGAAGCAAGAGCCCGTGCTGTTAATTAGCCCAATGAAAACTAGATATGGATAATGCCGTGTGACCGCGAAAAGCGTAAATATAGATATGAAAAGCACAGTAAAGCTAGAGCTAGTCGATAGTGAACGTGTCCGTTGTTTAGCATATGCAGTGCTGAGTAGGCTGTATAAATGAGGCACCTCGATATAGCGTCTAATGCTGTTTCTACTGTGGCGTTCGCAGCGTTAAGAAACTTTGGGCCTGTAACGCCGTTGTCAAGCGTCCCAAAATACAAGTTGGAATATTATTTACCATTTTACACACGAGTAACTGTAAAAGTAGATTAATTGAGCTAACTTTCTCGTCTTGAGCTCAGCGCCGGCTTTCTGAGCGCTCTAGGTGGGCAAAGCGGCGTATGAAGAACACGTAACACTAGTGGAACACGATTCCCAAAACGCTCGTTCTACACACATTTGCATAATCATCCCGGCCGCCGTTGAAACAAAGCCGCATACATGTATCGAACAAGCTTAGCGATTGTAACCTCTAATAATCTACCAACGTACCTAGACACCTTAGATCTGTCACCGTTCCCCAGCCATACTGGCAGCCTAAGTAACAACGCACAGTTAGTGGGAAGCATCTATAAAATCTCATTTTCTAATGTAACATAGGCTTCCAAGAATGATATGACACTTTCGTGCGACATTCTAGCCTCAGGGCGAGCATTCATAATCTTGTTAGATCTAAATCGAATTGGTGATTGCCTGAGTACAAATGACGACCAGAGAGCTTTGGTCGCTTCGAGGCATCCCGAGATCCCGATAATAACCGTGCAAAAACACCACCGAGACGGCGAACAGGGCAATGTTGCACAATCAACTCTACCACAAACTGCAAACAGCCGCCGTACGAGGTCTCGATAGCTTCATGAATCACTATCGAATCCTTCTTGGCGAGTTCGGTGGACTCTGGTGCATCCACGTACGTCTTTCGGCCGGATGAGACACGTAGGTGCACAGGTTCGATTCATTCTGTTGCACATTTACATTTTAAATGCTGGGTGATGGTCGACTCTGACCATTTTTATCCAGCCCTTATTGGCCTGTTGCAATGCCCTTTTCAACAACCTCCGCCTTCGAGTTGGCCCCGCTTGCGTTGCCGTTCACGTCCCCAAAACCGAGCCGCTGTACGGCAAGCCCATTGATGAAGTCGTCGAACAGGCCTGAATCGTTGAGGTTGTCCTTAACAAAGGCCAGCATGAGCCATTCGCCTTGGCTGAGCTTCGGATCCTGGTTCGGGTATCGACTGCCGCCGTCGCACTGGGTCGCGTCGTCGATCCGCAGGATGGTGTTGCGCAGCCGTCGGGATGACATCGTCATCCCGACGTACACAACCTGCGCGGTAGCTGTGGCCAGCGCTAGGACCAGCAAAACCCAGAGGAACAAGTAGATCTTCTCGTTCAGAACGTTCATCGACAGGACACAGAGGACGTTCAACATGTTGACGCTGCCGCCTGATCCGTAGCTTAACAGGTCGCACTTGACGGTCTTCGGGAAGATGGCATCGAGCACGGGCTGGCCTGCCAGCCAGCGGGGCATCAACGTGACGAAGTGGCCGTTGAGGAAGCATTGGGCGAATGTTATCTGCGCGATGACGTTGATTAAGTAAAGGATCTGGCAGATGGAGAACCATTTCGCGTAGTGAACGCTGTCGACGTATGGCCGGGTGCAGAACCGATCTGCTAGCCGGGCGATTCTGAGGGCGCGGTCAGTGAAAGAGGCGGCTTCGAGTTCGTGAAGTTGCTGCACAAGCTTGCGGACCCGACCGCCCTCTATATTATTCCAGAGGACACGAGGCACCTGAAGACGAAGAGTAGAAGATGCGGAAGAAAGCCACTTGTGAGGGGCGACTCCGCCTTCTTGTTTGGTTTCTATTTAGCTGACATTCGAGTGGGTGTTTTTTTTCCAGTAATTGATTAGAATTGCTTTTTAGTGTGCATATTTCCAGGCCAATTTGTTTTCTCGAACAAGAAATTAATCTAGATTGAATAGGCGTTGATATATACACTTTGAAAAGTGACTATATCATCATGTACCATGATGAAAATATGTCGGTGTAATTTTCACATAAAAACGACGAAGCATGTGATGCACAGCTGCGTCTGTCACTTTGACATAAAGACTGGTGCTATTGCTTGGTGCAGCACCCTATAGCTGCAATAGGAGATAACAAAGCGTCGTCCACAACTGTTCCTAGGGAGATACATTAAAAGCGCTTAGATGCCCGTAACGCTTGGTGGCTACTATGGTAATTATATTCATGCTTTCCATTTGGTTGCTTTAGCCACACCGTTTGCTGTAACGATCAACGTAGGTGATGCGTCGATGAGGAACAGTTCATTAATGAGTGTGATGCCATCTAGGCTATTGAGGCCAACCCACTTGAAACGATGCAGCGTGAAGAAGCAGGGCCAACGTTATCCACTGGTAGTAGTTGATATACACCACACGGCTATTGCCGTCCGAGTACTTGTTGACAATTCCGTATGCGATTCCCAGCTCGGCCGTAGGCCCATAGACGATGTACGTTGAGTTGGCGTAGCACCACTGCTCCACATAACTGCGGATAAACAAACAAAAAAAAATAACATCTATATATATATATATATATAGAGAGAGAGCGAGAGAGGGAGAGGGATAAAAAACTCACTCAGGATCTCCGCTTATCGTAAGTCGAGCATGGCCGCTAAACATTTGGTGCCCCGCAGGACTCAGTTTAGAATTCCTTGAGTCATTAACCCGTAACATCGGCAGCGAATTAACGAATTTCAAGGCCACCACAACCTCATGATTTCTCGTGAGTTCCTCGTGGGTCACGACGCTGGAAACAACGCCCGAAAAAACCAGGGACTACTTACGATAAGCTGAACTCGTTGCCCGTCGGCTTCATACAATTGATTGGGGAGTACCACGACGTCAGGCCCGTGAGAATGGCAGACGAAAGGATCACGCTGAACGCTAGCTTGTAGTGAACCGCGCTGAGAACGTGGTCGGCGACGCAATCTTGCTTCGGCCGCAAGTAACGGGCCACCGTGAAGAGTGTCTGATGAATCTGCGTCATGTTCACTTGGCAATCGTTGAACACAGGCACCTGATCGACGGCTAAAAGGATGGGTTCTTCCGATGCTACAGCTCACCTCGTGGCCTCGCCGATGACTTGGCCCTTACCAGACAACGACGCGTCGCGGAGACGTTCGACAACAGCTAACCCGCCGCTGAGATCAGGAACGCAACCACGAGTCGCTGAAGCACGCACCTATGACGGCGCCCCAGCTTGGCGAACTGAAGTCAAACGAACCACGCGGCCGAGAGCGTAAATGTGCGCGTGTCTTCTACATCGGTGAAGTCAGACGAGTGCCAGTTGCTGCGCGCAAAAATCGCTCGAGTGGGAGGTTATGTGTGAGGCCGATGTGTTACTGATGTGCCGCAGTAAGTCTACGCATTTGAGGCGGATCTGTGGCCATGCATGCACGTAGAGGAACGTGCACGACGATAAATGTGAGCCGGTGGTGGCGGTGTTCGTGCGATGGGGACGCTGTCAGGTTTGACTTCGTACAGATAGATTCTGGTCGCTTGTTCAAATCAAGGAGAAAGTTGAGTTGTAAAGAACGTCAAAATGGGTTGCACTGTGGGGCAGATGCGGAGATGCTTGCGCCGACATTTTCTCTCGCGGCTGCTAAACAACGACGAGAAATCCCGTGAATATGTCTACACATCTCTTGCGGTACAACATTCTACGTGCTTACGTTAGGTAGCTCGTTGTGGATTGACTGCATCCGTACAGTAGAGACTAAAAGAGAGGAGAAGCCGGCCTTTCGGCCGACAGGGTTCGCTGAGCCATTCACGCTGGTTAGGTATTTCAATATTTTGAAGTATTGCTAACGCAGTTGAGGGTTTGAGGCGGGGCGCGACGAAGATAGCTAGTCAAAAATCGTGGCGGTTGTCACTGCTGACGAACGGCTGGGCTCAGGTAATGCACTCCACGGAACACCGGTTCTATTGCGCAGGGCAGAAAAGTTCCACAAGGCTATGCGGGAGTTTTTTTAAATCTTCCCGATTTAGAAACCAACCAAAACTGTTTGAATCGGAGCATTTTTAATGGTGCCAAATGCACACAGCTTTGAAATGAATCATCAACTGCCAAGAGATCGCGGTCGTATATGGTACGTATTTAAGCAATGCTAAATTAACATGGAATAAATAGACGGGTAAGCGTGCTCGGGGGTTCCCGTTGAATATTCCGGAGTAACCAAGCTGATTAAGGTCCCTAATCTTTATTGCACTCGCGACCGAAATTGAGTTAAAAGCCAACAAGCATACATGTGTGATATTTTACCACCGCGTTGACTTCTACGAACGAATCGAAACTGCTTCGATGAGTTGCGCCACAACGAAATGTGATGCCAACGACAATCACAACGAAAACAAACACAGCCGATTAAGTGGCAACGAACGAATAGGGAATGGCAGGTGAACAGAGTTGTGCGTATTTTCGCATTCAACACAGGTGACAGAGGAGAAGCAGCGCTTATGAAATATAATGGCAAAAAAACACAGTTCATTGACAGAAGTGGCCAGCTTTTATTAATTTCATTTTGTTCAGAGTACACAGTAGTTCGTTCATCCACTTAACGCCCGAAACCTTACCCTTGTTGTCTCCACCATCGTTGATTCCAACAGAATTTCCCAGAACGTTTCACACAGACCAAAGCATTACCTAACAATGCCGACAAACACACACAAACAAATCCTACAAGCATACCGAAGACGCACACATTAATGTATATGTGTAAAAGTGAAATTTGTGCAATACACCGATAAGTGTATATATTTATCTGTATAGTGGCATGTGGAAACCTCTCCGAGTGCCAGATCAGTCAGCGGTGCTGACGAAAAGTCATCTGCGGAAATGACTATCCCTATGGGGAAAAGCTGAAGTCGTGATGTCGCAACAGCATCTAGCGAGCAATTCGTGCCGAAGGGTTGTTTATAAGCAATTTAGCCGTTGACAAAAAATCCTCTGTGCGGAAATTGCTTATAACCAGCCCTTCGTCACGTATTGTTCGCTAGATCTAGTAATGTTACCTTCCCCTCGTTCCGCGAGCACATCGCACTGTACTTCAGCTTCCCTCCATCTCGACTACGATAACATAATATTGTCAGCCGAACTCGCAAATCAGGGCTATATACACCCGTGAGCACTGTCCAAGTACCGCACCTCCACAGGACAGAACTCACACGGCAATATTTGTAGCCGTTTGCTATTCAGACGCGTGATGAGCAAAGCGCTCGCCGCTTGTTTCTGACTTCGTTGAGAAACGCTTCAAATAACCACAAATTGTCCAGGCCCTCCTTGACGAACCCGAGGAAGAGCCATTCGCCGAGTTGCAGCGGCTCCTCGACCGCTCCCTCGTCAAAGATGACTGCCCGAAAACGCCGCGACGCCACAGCAATCGCTATGAAGACAACCTGGACGACCGAGGTGACAACTGCCAACATCATTGCGCCCCACAGAAGCAGGTAGACCTTTTCGATGAGGACGTTCATCGACAGATAGCACATAACGTTCTTCTCCTGGATGCTGCCGCCCACCCCGAACTCGTTCAGCGTGCACTTCGTCATCTTCGGGAAGACTATGTCGAGTACGGGCTCTCCCATCAGCCAACTGGGCAGAAGACTGATGAACTGGTCATTGAGGAATCGCTCGGTGAGAGCCACCTGTGCCAGCGCGTTGAAGAAGTACAGAACTTGGGTCACGACGAACCACACGAAGTAGCGTCTGTTTTCGCAGTTATGGCGCGCGAGGAAGTGGCTGGCGAGCATGCGAATGCGC
This sequence comes from Tropilaelaps mercedesae, assembly GCA_002081605.1. Classification (NCBI taxonomy): domain Eukaryota; kingdom Metazoa; phylum Arthropoda; class Arachnida; order Mesostigmata; family Laelapidae; genus Tropilaelaps; species Tropilaelaps mercedesae. The sequence goes on along the minus strand of MNPL01003561.1, from coordinate 942 downwards.
GCGTTGCGTTCCTCGTCCGGAACGAGCTCTACGGCGCGGAGACGCTCTATGAGTCGGCGCACGTGGTTGCCCTTTTTCGCCTTCCAGAGGAAGTGGGGCGCCTGTCGGTAATGCGTTGAAAAACAGACGGGAGAGAAATTCTAGAAAAAATCTGACCGTCGGAAATTGATCGTCTCTAGAGGAAAGCCGCTAGTGGAAGAATGCGTGCATTTAACTGACACACTGATATAGTTATTATAACACATTATTCATCATAACAACCTTATTATTATTACTATCATTATTATTATTATTATCATTATTATTCTACTTTGAAGGTAAACGTCAATAAGTTAAAATTGCAGGGAATGTTTTTTCTAGCTGAGCCATTTACGAGTTCACCATTCACATCTTACGAGTTTTTTCCCAATGGCGTACGGCTCTATTTATTGAATCGCGTACGATGTCAGAGGCTCAGGTTCAGGGGCATGGCACAAGCCTATTGGTACTCGATTATCACAAGAAGTTAAACCGATAAGTTGCTGTATCCGCCACCCGCAGCCTCACCCACCTCCGCCATCACAACCGTCAAATTATTGCCCAAACAGAATTGATTTTCGTTTAATACCGAACAGGTCATCGACATAAAACCTTAGAGGAATCACGCTTTTACCTGGAAACAGGCAGCTTGTAAAAGCAGGCAAAACGTCACCCATCGATAATACTGGACGTACACCTGACGGTTCTCCGGGTGCCCATATTTGTTGACGATGCCCGGAAATAATTCCGATTGCCGAGCCTTGGGCCCCTCCACGATGAAAATAGCTCTTCCATAGCAGAACTGTTTCACGAACCTGTAAAAAAGGCACCGTGGTGATTCCAGCGCAGATCTCAATCATCCACTTACGCGAAGATTCTAGGCGGCAGAAAAAATTGCCTATATATATATATATATATATATAT
>MNPL01003559.1:0-22352 GCA_002081605.1 Tropilaelaps mercedesae | reverse complement strand
TATATATATATATATATATAAATATATATATATAATAATAAAACTGTAATATTAATTTTTAAAAATTAAGTGACTGAAGTGACTACCTTTACGTCAACAATACACGGGTGAGGAGGCAGATTCGCCTCTCTATTGGCCACAAACGATCCAACAGGTAGATTGAGGTCTGGTTCTCCAGCAGCCGAAATTGAGGTTTGCAAAGGAGCGCATTCTCGGCTCAGCGACTGCCAGATAGCTGCTGCATTGCTTTCAGCATCATAATTGAACATCATCTTGAGAGCTAGATCATACGGACCCAGAGGACCTGACGTCACAGCCTTAAACAAAAAAGAAAAAAGTGAACACCCCCTAATGAAGAAAAACGGACACATGAACAACTCCTAAAGAATTCTAAACTGAAAATCAAATCCATATGGATATATATAAATTACCTGGGTCGGAGCATCAAACGATCCAGCTGGGACCTCGAGTTCGGCAGCGTACTTTCTCGGCGGCGATGTGGACAGAGGCGGAGAACCGGATTCATCGGCATCCAACGCTTCCTGTAATTAAAAACTTTGGGTTCACTTTCACTAAAAAAGCGTGCCTGTCTGTCTAAACTACAATATTACAAGAACAGCAATCGCCTCTCTATCTTCAAGGTAGAGTTTATTCTATATCAGTAACATATATAGTAAACATTCATAATGTGGTAGACTCACCTCTTTAATCGTTGCAATTCGTTGCTGATCAGCCTTATTAGAGGATTTTTTCACCAGCTCCTGTGGTTGGCGAAGTTTTGCTGAGTACACAGCAGCATTGCAGCCCTTAGCAATGGGATCGCCCAATTCAAAGTTGGAGAGGTTTACCTGATGCATACAAGGCACGTTTAAATTTATTTTTGAGCGAAGCTCTTTATAATTAGTGCTTTGACAGCTAGCTGTCGAGCAAAAAGGAGAATGGACAACGTCGTTTGCTAATTTGTTGCTATTGTCGTATAAAAAAAAACAAAAGCTTTAAAGCGCTTGTGTCACGTAACGTTGGCTCGAGCTAAACGGATATGTCGAGTACACACCGTTGTGATAGATGTTCTCAATTAATGAATTGTACTAAATTTACATTGCTACGCCATTTAATTTAGGTTTTTTATTCTTAGTAATATCCTATTTATTACGTAGATATGGTTGACAGTAAAAATCACTCACCGCTTTATCCGCTGCCACGGGAAGAGCCTCCCGGTTGTATATGTCAAAATTAATCTTATCGAAAATTCGCTATAACCAGAAACAGAGTGAGAAAGAGTATAACCAGTTATTTCGATGTCGACACCTTCAACTATAAATTATGAAACTATCCTACTTAGGGAGTTGACTGTGGCATTTCGACACTATAATTAGCTCTAATTTTTGCTCTTGGTTAATTTGGTTAATAGCAGCAGGACGTACTCTAATCTCCACGCAGACTCCTTCGAGCTCCTCATCAGGCGTAATTACGGTGGGCTTGTCTACCAAACAAACTCCAACGAACCCTAGCAATGGTACGCACTGCCGCAAGGCCAACACTCGCTGTATCGACTGTCGACTCAATGTCGCTGCCTAAGATTAAAGAAAACAGCAAAGAACAGGAAAGCCAAATCAAAAAATGCATTGCTTGATGTTTTCAATTTGGTGTCCGATGGCTTATTTTAAATAAATATTTAAAGCAATAAATATTTATAAATATTTTATTAAAACAAATTACTTGCAAACGTTGTCACATATTTGTCTCCTACATGGATAGGAGCGCCAGCAGCTGTTGAGGTCAACACCCCTTTAGCAGATCATTTCAGATTATAGCCCATTAATGTTTGACTTCCTCAAATTTTTTCCAAGTGGATTCGCGGTAGCATCATTATTCCTGCGAGCGAAACTAAATTAGATCCACCTAAGTACTACAATAGCGGCACTCAACTTACCGGTGTGTCTCGGTACGCATAACGGCGCGTGATATGAGTTATGAACGAGTCGCTTAAAGTGTTGGTTTCGGCGTTGCTGCTAGCAATCTTGTGCAAGGCGCTTCCGGAACCCCCGCCGGGCGCTTTGGATCCTGCGCTTCCCCCTCGGACTTTCCCCACATTTGCGATGTAACTTCGCCCGTTGTTCGTGAACGCACCCGCACCAGAACCCCAACTGTATATATATATATATATATATATATACACACACATATATAGCAAAGAAAAAATGTGAAATTATATGTTAGCGATATTGCAGAAAAAAACGGAAATATTAAACAATGCAAGTGCACTTATGGCCTATTCTAATAATTTAGGTGCGAGATCGTAAAAATAAATGTACCTGATCTGCTGCCTTAGGTTTTGTTCTTTCGTGATTTTAAGTACACTCCTTTTAAGAGTACCAATGCAAAATTGCTCCGCTATAATGTTCTCACAATGAAAATCATACTTCATCAAACGTACATCTCGAATTTTCTGAGATTTTATGAGACGTTCTCGATAGCTTAACCCAGCCAGCCGTTTAAGTGGACGAAACTGAGCTAACAACAATAAATTTCACAGCAATTTAATGAGGGCGCCAACATGAAATAATATTGTTCATATCTGCATAAAGTATGTTCCTTTACTGACAAATAGTGGCAGAAACTTAGCTCACACCCTGCTGCAAATACCAAAGAGTCCAGTTTTTGAAAGAGTTTTTGTTGTAAGTTAATATCTATTTTCTGATTTACGTACATAGCTCTAACAATCTGCTCAAGTTCAACTCAACGCGGTTGAAAGTTTGCGAAGTGGCGAAGCAGACAATGGATATAACTGCTGCAGACGAATAGCCTATGCACCCGTTGGATAAATACAAAACACTATGCATGGAGAATTTTAGCATTTTGCTATCTTTTTTCAAACGCGTAACAATCTTACCGTGTGAAGATTACTCCAAAATAATCCCTGAGAAAGTAGGCTTGATCAACTTTTGTTGGAGATCGTATGCAGATCGACGTAGTCTGTGCCCCTGGCGCTAGCACTTCAAACAACCAGCGGGCTCCAAAACTGATCCAACTGAATGGTCGCATCATCAACGAAGATCAATACCCTTGTAACTCGACATCACCTTTGCTCCTTTACGAAACGGAAAATATCAAAAAAGACACATCGCGGTTAATTAGCTATGAGATCAAAGAGTGACTAAGCTCAATGTATTATTTAACTATTTCATTAATCATATTGCGATACCTCCTATAGTTATCATGTTACTGGTTTTGTATTTTTGCAAATGTGCGGTACTATGGTATGCATATATCGGTTCAGGTATTAAAGAATTCTGCGACTTTGCCATAATGGAAAATGGCTGAAGGTCAGTTTCAGTCCAGGAAAAAATTATTAGTGAATTATTCCCAAATATATTAGGTGCCTCGTTGAACTACTCTGAAGCAGTCGTGAAGGTTGGAAATAGTAAATTCAAATTCAATGTTGTAGGCAAAAGCCACGTCAATACGGGAAAACCTTGTGATCAATTTTTACTGTGGGAAGATTTGGATCAGTAAATTGGCACATTCAGAGCTGTTGAGACACTGTCATCACACTGTTGCAGCCAAAACAAATATGTTTGCTAGTCAAAATGTCTACCTGTCAGGGTTCAAGTCTTCAAATACTATTATACTGCTTTAAGAAGGATAGTGAAAGTCATCAATGGGACGTAACTTTAGAAATAAAAATATATATATATCGGCTCCAAGGATTTCTGGTACTGATATGAAGTGCGTTCTGCATTTGGGCCAAATCTAGCCATATCCTTTGGGATAACACAAAAAGCTGGGCCTAAACAATGTTCAGTTCAGGAGACCGCCACTGCGGGCCATACCTTTACAAAAGGAAGTTGGTGTAGTGCATTATATGAGCTGTACTAAATTAATTTCGAACTTGTTTAAAATCAATAATGCGATGGCGATGTAATATCCAAGCTATCTCAATGTTCACTAGGCCATATTAAAATCGACATCAAATCGGTTTTATAGTAATAAGGAGAAAATTTGCTCATTTTAGGTGGCTTAAAAGAAATTATCACCATCAATTTTTATATTATAATGGTGGTAAAACATGAGCAAAATAAGTAGGCAGCGCACTAGCAGGGTACACTTGAAGCCTTGTAGTAGATCGCACAGTCTTTTGTACGAAAAATTGAAGCATTTTAGATTAATGTTACGAGTACGGATTTTTTCTGGCCCTGGGCTTCTTATTAAAAACTATTTCCAAATTTACCGAATAGTCTTTACGTTCTCATAACTTAAAAACTATAGCAGTGCAATTTTGGTCATCAGAGGTGTTCACTAAAGTGTAATGTTTAAAGAAATAATCCGACAAATTAACACGTTGTTTATCCACACTTTAAATATTGTTAGGGATTTAATGTCGGCCTTTGTCATCAAGATCGTAACTGATCTCAAACTGCGTTCGTATTTGAGAGCACTATATTCACACTGAGTGACGCCCTCGACTATTAGTTTCGACAATAGACAGGATAGCTACTAGGTTAAGGATGAATTTAGATCGTCATGTTCTAAATATTCCAAAATCGCGAATTATAATCTACCCCGATAATTGTATATTTAAAGGGCTCATGGCTCCTTCGGCATTATTCAGAAAGTGCTTTCAAACCGGTTATTATTGCTGGAACTTTCATAGATGCCATGTTCTATATATACGCCTCAAAGGGTCCATTTCACGAATTGGCTGTTTTCGCCGTTTACCATAGGTTAGATTACTTCAACTGTCTGGCAAATGACCTGCTTTACAACTAGAATCGAACTAAATGAAAGACATTTCCAGCTGCGACTCTAATATGAACAAGCACTATGAAACGTTTGATTTCATATCTCGTCGATACAAAGCACTTTTTATTTTGAGTACATCGCAATTAGCGCTCGTTACAGCCGCGTCGAAAATGTAGAGTAAACCGAATTTTTTGCACTGTGCGTCTGCCCCCTTTTTCAAACTCATTGGATTTCCCTAAGGAAAATGCTGACTACCGTCTTCAACATTGCCCCTTGGTTTCATAAAACTTCCACCTTCTTTAAAAGGTCGCACTTGCCTTAGACCCTACGACACTTAACCCGACAATAGGATAGGTACTGACGCTACCAAGAGGTGATTTCTACTTGACTATTCTACGTATCAAGCACCCCGAACTCGACGAAGCACGCTCCAACCTCACTCGCACACAAGATCCTAGAAAAAGAAGGGGTACTCAATTACTGAGTACACAGCCGCAGCGACACGATGTTGCTATATCAGGAGTGTATTTAGTTCTAAGCATAAAGTTACTTTTCTCTTCATAAATATAATCCATGCAATCAACTTACCAGTCGAAAGCCCACAACGTCCTGCCAAGATAGACTTTACTGTATGATCGACGTCCAATGTTAGCCAAGATCATAGGCCAAACGGATGAATGGATTCTCTGAAAGCACCGGGCGGTTCCGTGGCGTAACATTTCTCCTGTTTTGCCGCAAATCGGAAATGTCAACAGTAGAAACACTTCAAGGAGTGATGCAATCATATTCATTGTGAATAATAGCAGCAATTATGTCGCGACGAGGGCCGCATAGGTTAGCCAGCTGGCTGATACTACTTGATGTAATGGCTTTCGAAATAATGCGACAAGCAGATCGGAACATCAAGCTGGGATGGTCACTAAAGAGTTTCGTTTTATTATCCCAAGGTGTGAACTAATTTTATTATATGACAAAATGTGTAGACGTGCCTATGGGTCGAACTATAAGGTTGGATAATTCCGAAAAATAGACGGCAGTTCTTGTTAATGTTTGTACCTGGGTCGGTGAGCCTATGTGTGTGTTCATAGTACAAAAAGCACCGTTATCAAGCCTTCACAATAGAGTTTCTTTAGGATCTCTATCGATATGCGAAAATAAACACAAAACTGAGTGTCCTTTGTTACTTCGTAGTAGTCGTAGAGACCTGCTAGCGGTACTGTTAGCGTTATTAACCGAAAATTATAACACATTTGTGGGTCACGGCCCCTCACTTGGAGAAGACTATATATAACCCTACCGCCTCTAATGTTTTCAAATCGAAAGTTTCCTAGGATTGTATACTGTCATCTACAAGCGGCTGCCGACAAAGAGATTATAACTTTCTGTTTAATAACATTTACATGTTTTTAACGCGTTTACCGTTTACAGTTTACGTGCTTAACGTTTACAGTGCTGCTACCAGCTCTCCCACTATCATTACGAATAATAGAGAATACTCAATTTTTGGAGAACTGTATACAATCCTACTAAAACTAACCTGATTAGAAAGCTCTTGCTATCACGGCTATTAAGGCTCTCTACTCAATGCTCCTTCATTACTCGGTACATTTTGACGTTTTCGCGCGTCAAAACACTCGTCTATCCGGATGCCGTCTGCTTAGCAAGGTAGCCTTGTTTACATAAAAAGAAATAGACGACTTCGAGGTTGCCTGAAGAGTTTAGTTTCACATACATAAACAACTGGCGTCGCATACGGTGAGAGTGTGTCTGCCTCTGAAGAGAGCGCGAACTGGTAGAAATCCTCAGAACACGAGTGGCCTTTATTCCGATCTTCTGCTCTGTCTATCCAGAATTGAGACGTGGTTTTGCGCGGCTGCCGACCACGACTAGGACTGTATATTGTGCGTGTGCTGTGCATCAATGTAATTTTCGGTGAAAGCAGTTCTGGGAATAGCTCAACATGGTAAGGTTCGTCATTTTTTTTTATAGGGCTGACCATCAGCCAACATTTAGCGTCCACGGTAGCACTTTCGAATTACTTCGTAAGACGGACCCATAAATATAAGTATGCAACGGCGGGGATCGAACCCGTCCACCTACGTGTCTCGTCCGGTCGCAAGGGATCGCATACGAATGCGCCAAGCCACCGAGCTCTATAGTGGCATGTAGCTGGCGAAATAGATGGAGTTTTCGGCATAGATATGGATAGATGGGGTTTGAATCCATCCATAAAAATAATTTATCATCGATGGGCTGCTCTGTACAGAACCGTCTCAAGCTAATCGACATGAAACCCAAAGATATTATTTTGGTCCGGGACAGCTGATCGCGGCGGTCATCCCGCGCAGATTATAGTTCCGTATGAAAATATATCTGTACGTAATATCATTCACTGTAACGTTTAATATATGTCAATTATTCAATGCTTAATCAATGTCCCCTAATTCATTGTATCAATAGCAGATATTTACCCTTATATGATTTGTTTTTAAGAGCATGCACGTTGACTGTGCATTTGCAACATAGGGCGAATAGGGAAAGTAAACTATTGTTAACAGCAAGATTTCATTCTTTAATATTAATTGAATAATATGCACGATTTTCAGGCGTGCCCCATCAAGGACATCACTCTCCCCGAGACTGCACCTCGCGAACTGCTTCTTGAGAAGCATACCAAATACATAGTCGAATTTGCCAACAAAAAAGACTCATACGTAAGTAACAATTTTCTTTTCGTATGTTCTTACGGTTTTTGGTTGCACCATTTTTACGACTGCTTAGTAGAGCCACCTAAAATGGATTTTATATGATTTGGCTACGCTTATTAATCGCTTTGAACGGCTCTGCGCTTAAAACCAATCTGTAAATTGTTAAATGAGATAAAACTTTGTTATCTTACGGAACACGATTTATTCAGATCAAGTGAAAACTGTTAGCATCTGAAGCTAGGGGACCAGTTAGCCGGGGCGCAAACCAGGTTCTACAGGCACTACCTAAAAGGATGTCTAAGCGTTCAAGGAACATTCAAGGGGGAGCCTTTTTGAAATAGCATTTGTCTTTTTTTTTCAAAAAGATACGATCTAGTTAAGAATGGGATCGGTTGACTTAGTCACCTGAACGTAATCAGTAAAACTGATTTCAATGTTATTTAATCGTTTGCTCTCAGCTTGAAAAGTGATAGGGAATGACGGACGAATTCATTTACTTCGTTAATATTATTTATTCTATTGCTGTGTTTTACTATGTTATAGGAATATGCAGTGACGGAACATCTCCGAATGAGCGGGATTTACTGGTCAATGACCGCCGTGGATCTTATGGGTGCCCTATCTGAGTTTGACAAGGACGACCTTATATTTTTCGTCAAAAGCTGCCAGCATCCTTGTGGTGGTAATGATCAGCGTTAAAGCCTTCATTTTTCGTGATGGACTTTAGACTGAGCAGTACCTAGTGACTTAACCACGTCTGATCGTAATTACTCTTACAGGTTTTTCGCCTGCTCCCCGACATGACCCGCATATTCTTTATACGCTGTCTGCTGTACAGATTCTCGTGACGTTAGATGCTCTATCTGAAGTGAATGTCGATGCCGCCGTCGATTACGTTGTATCGTTGCACCAGAAGGACGGGTCCTTTTTTGGGGACAAATGGGGCGAAACAGATACTCGTTTTTCGTTTTGCGCCGTCGCTACCCTCGCACTCCTCGTAAGTAATATCTATGTCTTCAGTCCGTTCTCATGCCTGTTAAACCTACTATTTCCCTAAATTGTCCTATGAGTTGCAAGGAGCATCATCTCATGCATTTGTGTAGGGCGTAGCTGAAAATCGAAACCCTTGGGCTTGCAGTCAAAAGTTCGTTTACTTAAGAAACGAGTGTAATATAGATATATACGCACTTACCTTCTTCCCATCATTGTTTCCATTTTTGTACTCTGATAACAGAAAATGGGGTAAACAAAAACACAGCATTTTGGGAAAAAAAATTCAGTCTAAAATAGCGTAGAGTCTTGACAGTATCTCGTTATCGCGGTGTAATACCCAATACACTTTGTTCTATCAATATCTGCTTTATCTTCTTCACCCTTTTCTTTACCAGACCAGGACCGATGATGGAAATGGCGTTGTCCTTCATTACTTAAAGGGCCAGATAAAACCAGTTAGCCAATTGTCTTTCTTTACCGCTCTGATCTGCCAGGATAATAAATTGCAAAGGTCTCTATAACAAGCGACTTTTATGACATCCTGTATATTACTAAATAGATACGTTAAGTACAATGAACCGTGATTGCTTGCAATAAAATCAGAATAGTATTAGCCAACATTGCCAAGTAGTCTCGAAGGTACCACTTGCGAGAAAATTTCAAGTGCTTTCGGTATTACCTGTTTATACGATCTTCTAATGTAGGTTTAGTCATGTGACGACAAACAGCTGGTTAATAGATTTAAGTCGTTGCTTCTCAACGACGTAATTGCTTGGTTTACAGAAGCGGTTAGATGCTGTGGACACGAGCTCCGTTGCGAATCACGTGATGGCATGCATGAACTTTGACGGAGGATTTGGTTGTCGTCCACACTCGGAGACGCACGCAGGTCAAATCTATTGCTGTTTAGGAACACTATCTATAATAGGGCAGCTTTCACGGCACGTGAGCACATACGCCGATCAGTTAGCATGGTGGCTTGCCGAACGACAACTGCCTAGTGGAGGTTTGAATGGTAAGTGTCATGCATTACTTACACATAAAATATCTTTAGGCCTGACCACCAGCTAACATTTAATGTCCACGGCATCGCATTTAGCATTGCTTCATAAGTCGGACCCCACAAATGTATATGTGCAACGGTGGGGACCGAGCCCGTGCACTTAAGTGTCTCCTTCAGTCGCAAGGTGCACGAGAATGCACCAAGCTACCGAGATTGATGCATTGCTTACACCTGTCCAATATAAACGCTGTTTACGCTGCTTGTTTTTGTTTTATTGTTAGGGATGACTCAAAATGATTAGTACTTGCCAGACTGCCTCTATGGTTTCAAGAGAAAAGTGCCATTATGATAAATGGTATTCTCACGAAGTCATAATGCAGCTTTCTTGACTAGTGTTGCATAAACATCGGTTTTCCAGGTCGTCCCGAAAAGTTACCGGATGTTTGTTACTCCTGGTGGGTGTTGGCGAGTCTGGCGATGCTGGGACGCCTACATTGGATTGACAAGGAGGACTTAGTACAGTTCATTCTCGCTACACAGGTATGACGTACTGTTTTTCATTTTACCTTATTCTACCGAATAAAGTCCATCCCATTGCAAGATTTCTAACCCATTGCAGACCAATTCCCATCTGTGATTGTTTTAGCCAGCTATCACGGGACAACAGAGAAAGCATAATGCAATGGTTTATCCCAAAAAAATACTTGATAATCTAAAGAAAATGAATATACTTTTGCAGATGTGGCTGACAGATGTATCTGCTTTTCTGTTTAGGATGAGCAGGATGGCGGGTTTGCTGACCGACCAGGCGATGAGGTGGATCCATTCCACACTCTGTTTGGCCTGGCAGGCTTAGCACTGCTTGGAGAGAATAGGCTACGTAAACTCAACCCAGTTTTCTGCATGTGCCAAGAAGTCGTTGACCGGCTGGGTCTCAAGCCGCAACTTCTCGACCCTTGAAAATTCCATTGTTCCTTAGGTTCTGCATATTCTGGTGCACGATTTAGTGGGAAAATATTAAAAAAAAAAAAGGTAAATTGAGGAGAAGAACGGTGTCAGTGTTTCACACAGCCGAGCCGGTGAATTCCATCACAAGAAAATAAAAGCAGTAGAAAAGTATAGGAAAAACAGTTTACAGACAGCTTTAATGACTTATTTCATTGCTATGGATTTATGTCCTTGCTCGCAATTGGAAAACAGCCGTAGATTAAGTAGTCGACAATGTACACAATTTTTCTCACATTTTTTAATAAAGAGTACTATCTAGACCTAAGAGGTCCTTCTCATGCCGTCATATCTAATATTTCATTGGACACCCCAGCGTCTTGCTTCTCAAGGCCTTCCAGGTAACTCAGCTCCAGCGTGTTGCATAGACTCTACCAAAGAGACTATGTGTCTAGGATTTCAGGACGAAAATTCAATTAATGACAGCAAACACCGTGATATTTCGTTGTCTATGTATTACGAAACTCCCCAGTGGTCATGTCACCCGTTCGAAAGTTAAAAATTGATAGAATTTCCGTCTTAATCCTACATCTCGCAAGTGAAAAAGTCCGCAGGCTAGAGGTTACTCCGCACCGCCTCAGGGAACCGAGTCACGGCCCACTGCGAATTTACAATTCCATGGAGTCGCACATTCTCGTCTGGGACTTTCCACTGGCCTTTATAAGAGAGAAACATGTAACTCGTTGCTAACTAGAGGCTGTTAGGGTTGATCTTTATTACTTTGGTGGGGTTGAAACGTTTTGTCCGCTGTTATGCATCTAACGCTGGGGATGCTCTGACACAGAGTGTTCGATTTGTTAAATTTTCCAAACTTTTTAATTTCTTATGTGACGTAGTTATAGGCAAAATCAATATTTATTTTGTGGGAACTTTAACCTTCCTGAGACTGACTAGTCGTCTATTGCCGCGAATGATGGTTTGCTCAAAAAAGTTACCTTTGTAGATGTCTGTATAGTTGAAGAGCACTTTAAACTCGTGAATGATATTGTGCGGGCTTTGGGACCGATAATCTAAGCGGTTCTCAAAGGTCTGTTCTCAATCTTTTCCGTGCCTCAATAACTTCCCTTGCTCCCAGTCGCTCTAGTAAATCTCGTCGCAAAAAACTGCGTAACCGTGTCAAATCATTAAAATAATAGCTCTGACTTCTCTCCTCATTCAAAATGTAGGCTGCATGAAAGGTCGTACTGAGTTCACGTCGCGAAGAAATCTGCATTTATCTTCAAGAACTCGAGCTTTTCTATACATGAATAGAAAAAACGAGACAGACATTTGCCCGCATAGGAATAAATGACACTGTTTCGAGCGATCCTGCTAACCTCGAAGCATTCAAGGGCTACTTTGTTTCGGCCCTTTGTATGTTCTTAATCAACTCGTTGTGAAGAATATTGATACGTTTCTTGCAATAACAAAACTAAATTTCCATGATGATTTCATTATGGAAATGATTATGGATGATTTCATATTGAAAAACTTGTGCCCCAAATGTAGCATAAACTCCGATGGTATTCGTTTTGTTCTACAAAACCTTGCAGTCACGCTTGTAGAGCGACTCCGTTTGATCGCGGCAGATCATACAATTGTGACACTGCCCTGAGTTTTTCAGTGTGCTCTGAGGGATAGCCTCCCTCAAGAAACAAACTAGTGTCTACGTGCGGTGCTTCATGTCCATAATTCAAGGTGGGCTGTAAGGAATTGACTGGCGTGTCCCACGTATGTCCTACCTAGAGTACATACTGATGGAATATCGTAATCTCTACGTATAGTCGTACAAAGACTTAGTATTGGCATTGTTTTGTATACCAATTGAGTAATTTTACTTTTTACGCATATTCTTTGTGAAACACCCGTATACCGGCATTAACACGATGATTTTAGGTTTCACAACTTTTTCATCGAGTAGGTTAATATCTCATTGGTATAAAAATTATATGTGTAGACAAACCTCATTAAATCGATCTTGAGCACGGTACGAGTAATAACCGTCATATATCTGCCTGTCTACTACGCAGACTATGCGACTAACTCTCAAGAATGCGATAATACAACGACTTCGTGACGGCGTCTCCCTCGCCCTTTGAGTCAAAATCTAACTCCCTTAAATGTACCGACCTACATTTAAGGGAGTTAGATACACATCACATAGCATCGCTGCTGATTCACGAAGCAGATGCAACTCTTACAGGGTTCATGTTGGTTGATATGAAGGAGTTACACTAAGCCATATAGAATCGATGCTAGTTTGATTCATATAAGATAGATACAGATCATATAAGACAATGTTTAATTCGGTACACTTAAAAGAGTTAGATACACATCGCATAGCCTCACTGCTAGTTTGCTTCGTTCACGAAGTAGATACAAGTCGTATAGGGGTTATGTTGGTTGATATGAGAAAGATCAGGGCATATAGAAACGATGATAGTTTAATTCATATAAGATAGATACAGGTCGTATGTCGAGGTCGGTGGCTTGGTGCATTCGTATGCGCCTTGCGACTGGAGGAGACACGTGGGTGCACGGGTTCGATCCCCGCCGGTGCACATTCACATTTATTTACCTTAGTAACAAAAATGTTCAGATTGCGAGCCTGATCAGTGGTTTGCTGAACCATTTGTTTATAGTCTAATACGTTTTGCGAGACATGCCTATACTTTTAAACGTCAAGTTGAGTTGCTAAAGCTATCGGTAAATAAGCTATTCGTAGCTGAAGCTAGAAACGATGAATCAATACGATTGATTCTTTCTTCAACTACACTCATTTGCCACAAAATTTAAAGAGGTAAATAGTAGCCCAGTAGTCCTTGGACACCTTCAGGGCATTTCCGTAAGCAAGCCAATGATGAAGCCGATGCTATCGATATTATCTACTTTCTGAGAGATAACTCCGGAGGATAATCCCAAAAAGATAACTCAGGAAGTGAGATAGTGCAACACCCTCCGCAGACCATAATCTTCAATGGCAATTCAGACACACTTGAAAGCTTTCAAACGAAATTAAAACGTTTAGAGAGTGGTCCAAGTTGTTTAAAGTCAAAATGGCAAAGCTCCCCAAACCATGCTGTCGGCTAGTATACAATGGCGCTGAAGATAATTAAACAGGGGTTCGAGCATAAATAATTTGAAAGCATGCATACAAGGCAGCTATGCAAATCTTAGAAGACTGAAAAATAGTGCCGAAATCGATAAATTCGATTTTTAGCATCGGTTCGGTCTTAATGATAGCTTTGTGCGTACGTGTGATAAAAGAATGGAAGTTGTCTCTCGCTGCGGTGATGCTTGTATGTTTAAGATTTCCTAGGCGAGCTGAATGTATTGGCAAACCAAATGAGGAACGAGGAAGCCATGACCACATAAAATGCAAATTTGAGTCTCTGTAGAAATTATTTGAGAGAGGCAAATCTCAAGTCAGCAGGTCACTTTCCGAAGAAAATGCTCGTATGCAGTGTCATGATAGGTATAAAAAATACACAATCTTCAGGTTATAAGTAAGATCGATACTTTGATAAAGAATTAATGAGTGAGACAACGACCTTCAAAAATCAGATTTCAGTTCTTCTGCCACGACGAGCCGCCCAACCAGTTTTGTTGCTTTTGAAAACCACGAAATAGTTATTATTATTAATTATATTTTTTATGGTTACATTCAGTTAAACTATTTCAGGATAACGTACACAGTCATAAGCTCAAAGCTACAGTGCGCTTTTGGCGATTCGTGGAGAAGTCTCAATCATGAATTATAGGTAACGACGTCTGAATCTCTGCTGAGCATCACTCTTCGGGTTCTGTGACTTGTGAGATTTGTTTAGATAATGAGTTTCTCAAGGATGAGATAAGCGGTGCTGCTCTAGGTTACAGGAAGATGGCTTTCTACACATTCGTAATGCTTCATTTACATATTATTATAAGTTGAATAAAAACAACGTTGGTTATCTTATAAATAGTTTATCATAAACTGCTAAATTACAATCTCACCTCGGTCCGTAGCAACTTCCGTCGTAGCACATATACCCATAGCACATATACGTACCCATGGTCTTAAAGCGAATGCATAAAATTTCTCCGTAATGTCTAGCCTCAGATTCCATATATTAATTCCATATCTGCTCAGTCGGACATTGATGTTTCCATACTAATACCAAAAAATTCTTACCTGCTAAATTAAACATTTTACGTCAACATAAGTACCTTTTTTCATGAATTCAGCGTGCAGTTTCGGACCTAGGTGTATCGCACAGGCCTTCACCTCCACAGATTCAGCTAGTTAGTAAGCCTTCCTTCACTTTCTCGAAGCTATTGATAGTAAACAGGATACCTACT
This sequence comes from Tropilaelaps mercedesae, assembly GCA_002081605.1. Taxonomy (NCBI): domain Eukaryota; kingdom Metazoa; phylum Arthropoda; class Arachnida; order Mesostigmata; family Laelapidae; genus Tropilaelaps; species Tropilaelaps mercedesae. Next base: position 7,583 of record MNPL01003559.1, on the reverse strand, counting down.
ATTCAATATGCTCGATAGTTCTACATTCAATATTTTTTACTAGAACACGCAGTATAGTATATATATATATATATATATATATATATATATATTTCTGCAGGTAAACGCCATCAAAGATCAATGAAAGCGGATGGAGTTTGTGTTAATCGTGCAAACACGAATAGATAAGCTTCTAAGCCGCCTTCCCTATTTAAGGCAGTGTTCTTGTTCGCTAGGTTGCACTATTAAAAGAAGACATCTTTGATTTGTTAACCAACTAACTGCGCATGACGGCCTGTATCGTGTAATCTCAAACTGCTTCCTACTCATTGGGAAGAGCCACGAAATGCGTCCTGATTATGGGAAATAGGGTGCCAAACAATATTGTTATTTCCCTCGTCTTCAGCTCTCGTTAGCTTAATTCACGGCTATAGGTAATTTATTATTTTCGAAACCTTTAGAAACCCCTTATCACGTTTTTTATAAATGTTGGTGAGTATAAGCCTTGTAGTGCCGATGGTCGATGATGCGTTTGTATGAGTGCGAACTGCCTAATACGATTGGTGTAGCTTACATTAAGTCGCAAAACGAATTTTAGCCATTCCACAGACAAGCACGAATTAGATTGCCTAATCGGTTAAAAACTTCTGCCTTTCCGAGTCATCGCTCAATGGTTGCTTGCAATTTGATACTTAAGTGACATCACGGTAGGCTGCAGAAAACAAATGGCACTTATATACAGGGGAAGTTCTTAATTTATACTCTTAAAAACGTTTCTGCAGGTTTCATCTTGTTCCCCTCTGTAAGAAGTAAAATAGCTTGTGAGTGAGTAGTGTGAACAAAGTGTGAACGAAGAAACGTTGCAAACAAGTGAAAAATTGCTCGACATTTGTGAATAAGCAACAGTCATAAACCATGCTAGGTAGTTATGTACAGATGGAGCGCCTTTCTCTGCACGCATCGACTAAGTTCCTCAATTCGATAAATCTTAATCACGATCGACAACGGTTGGCCAAGCTTTGTTGCACATTGCCCACTCTAATTCCTATAAGCTTCTCCTCGCCGCTTGTTATCATCGAGACATTACAGGAACAATCGTTTAAAAGGGAGGACCAGGCTTAATGAATGAAAACTACTCTGTTGACCTATAAATAAATTATTATCTTAGGTCTGCTTTTATGCTGATTTTATGGCATTCGTTCTTTTGTTTCCCTTGACGGAATCACAAGCTCTTTTTGTCTCTTTTTCCTATTTTGTCCTTTTTTGATCCTCTATTTTTTCAATCGATTTATTAAAGGAATTCCATTTATATTTACTATCATCTTAAAGTCTGTGGAAGTATATGAAGCAAGTATATGAATTTTGCCCTAAATAACATCTATTTTATGCTGGTTATAAATACAAACCTAGGCGCCGCTTGTTTCTTGCTCCAAGAATGTGTCTCTTTATTACAAGGTTATTTTTAAACGACAAATAGAAGCAACTATATAGTCATAAGCTCTCAATAGACTAAACTGTGGAAAATAAATCGTAGAAATAACATAAGTGGGACCAAGTAAGTACAACTAGCTGTAATCTGATAGAAAAAAGGGCTAGAGATGTTAAACTTAATGGATTGAGACGCAATCCTAACAGCTCTATAAGCTGAACAAATATCCTGTTTTGATTTTTACCACTCGTAATATATTTCACGATAGCGCGCCTACTAAGCATTAGTCCGAGCACGAAGAAAAGGAATCGGCAGAAAAGAAACAACCTCTCTTAAAAAAATACCGATATTCTACTAGCAGAAACTACCAGCAGGGAGCTGTTCGCCCCATTACTAGAGAAGAAAACAAGTTCTGTTTTTCCCGAACTTTAGTCCACGAACAACGTTATTTTTATCAAGTTTCTTCTGACGAAAAGGACGTCCGAGGAATGCTAAGCGACCCTACCAGTAGTTCCACCAACTGTAGCTGGATAAGTCGGTGACAGCCATGGGCAGGGAGGATGACGAATAAACTAGCAAGGAAAAGGTCAATTCATTGAATCTGGCAATACAAAAGAGACAGCAAGAAGGAAAGAAAAATGGCAACTCTCGAAGAGAAACGAAAACTCTGAAGCCTTGTGGATAACGGACTGGCTAAGGTAACGCTACAGGCGTTCTAAATGGTTTTTTTCTCCAGAGGCTAAGGACAAATTCTCATAGACACCAAGCCTCATATCTAGGTATATGCCTGGTAGTGTCAGACTCTCACTGGCTAAATTCCAAACCGACTTAAAAATAACTTTGGACCTTGACCGGAACTGTTTATGCGATTATTTCAGTCAATGTCTTGCAGGGACCAGCAGGTGACGTAAGTGTCACCCTTGTTGTATCCTCTGGATACGACAAGGGTGACAAGGATTGTTTGTCCTCTGGAGGGGCCCTCCGGGCAATCTTCCTCTATCGCTGTTTTCTGTATTAATGCCGAAACTAGCTCTCCTACGGCGAACTTTAAACGTATTGAAGACCTGAAAAGTGTTTATTGCTCACAGGAGGGTTACTCCTGAAAAGGTGCCATGGACTTTATTCACATCTGTATAGATTAGCTGGAGGTCTATATAGAGAAGCAGTTAAAAGAAAGCGGCCAAGGTGCAACAAAATCAGATGTAAAAAAATAACGAGCTAGAATAGACGAGAAGCGCATTTAAAAAACGGATGCTGGTCAACTTAAGACTGAACTTGGTCGGGGGCCTCAGGGAATAGATAAACTAAGAAAAAGAGAAAGAGCCAACGAGACGCCTCGCCCCAGGTAGGATTAGGGTGGGTTGAGGAGAAAAAAGTAATCATTACAGAGAGCGCCCTCTAGAAAGAAAGTGGTGATCTGCCACCTTTTGAGCGACATGAACCTCCAGGCTGAGAGAAAGGAATAGAAACATCAGTCAGTCTGCTAGAGACGAAAATCGCCGTCAGCTGCAGAAACACCAAGAAAAGGGGGACCAGCTTGAAGGACGACAGAGAAATCCGAGGAAAAGAAGTCAATTCAGAGCGTCCTATACACTCGACGTAGAGATTCACTTCCGTAGAGACCGTAAAAAATCTGCGAGGGTCGGTGAGCTATGCGGCTACGCATGGAGGCTGTGTCCGCGTAGGAAGTTACACAGTAAGCAGGAGGCAAACTACACTTTGCTCCCGGAGGTTCGGATGCAGAGCTTGGCACTGTCAGAAGGACTCCAGCATGATGAAACTCTCGCTGTCACTAGCACTGATGATGAGACGGACGACATTAGAGCTAGTTTTACGGGTTTGTTAGTTGCTGTCGCGCGGCATGTAACTCCTTAGACAGTCCGCACACCCCAGATAAAAATCGGCATGTGTCTATTTAAGCAAGCCCAACAAAGACAACACCAGATACATGGAGCGCCACTCCAGCAAAGACATTGCTGCAGTCGTTTAGAGTACCAGCATTCGATGTCAACTACATCGTTTTGACATACAGGCGGAAAGGGACAAAGATGCTCTCATATGTAATTGCTATAAAAAAACACATTGCTCAAAGTGAAACATTTCACACTGCTTCCCTTTAAAAAGGTAATCAGGTGGCCGTGTAAAGGAAGTGGGCTCCATGAAATCAGGAGCACTTCGGTGTTGTCTGCGGGGCTTTTTGCTGCCTGGGGTTCAGGCATAATATGGTGCCTTCCATTGATTAGTGTTTTTTGACATGCTCAATGCCATCCCAACCGCATGAGGAAGGATGGCATTGACCTTCCGTAAAGCATCTCCCGCGCATGATTGGCGACTATCTCAGTAAGTGGCAGATCACCTGGACCGATAAAGCACGGCATACGATAATCTCGATGGACGCTCCACAAGGTTCTGCTAAAAAAAGTAGACTATGACAGGGTCTTTCGTTTAGAGGCAGGGTTATAGTGACAGCTATCCTGCAAAGCAGGACGAAACAAATTCTCTAATAGATCGAGTAAATAGATGCACGAGCACTACCACAGTCTAACAATTTAGAATACTAAAGCTACCCGGAAAATCAGCGGATTAGTGAACAAGAGTGGTGACCCTCGGGTCGTCGAGCGAGCCTGCACGATCTCAACCGATCTTCTTGTACTGCTTTAGCAAATACACTAGTGACGCAAAACGAGTTCAGGTGGTTATCCTCAAAGAGTCCCTACTTCCATACCATTAGTATGTGATTAGAAATTAAGTTCTTTGTTGGTTACCACGCCATATCTAAGGAGGCAAAAGGGCAGCCTAGTGCGGTTTGGAATCCTACATCTTCCAGCAAAACACTTTGTCGGGTATGTACTTGTTCGTTCTTATTTAGGTATAGAGATGTGCTCCGCCTCCTTGATTGGTCCAAAAAACAGTGTATTAGAAACATTTTGTCCTCTACAGACTTCAAACGGAGCCGTAAAAGCAAAATGGTGCTCGTGAAAACCCTCTATTTTTTAACTAGAATATCCCACTCAACAGCATGCATATCTTTACTTGAATGTATTAATGTACATACATAACCTATTGGAAAAATGAAAAAAAATATTTGAAAAATATTTGTATGGTAAGAATAACGCATCTTTTTCATTCTACGTCTTTCACTTCAAAATTATATAATTATCACTTATACTGTTATTTTCTCCGAAGACAGTCGTCTTCACTTTCAGTCAGGTCAGTTGTATTGTTCTATACGTTTTTTAACAACAGATTATAGATGTCACCATTTCTTAATTGTCTCAAATCAGTATTCCACCCCGTTTAGACCAGGTCCACATCAGTTTTAATTAGAAACTTCGAGTCTCTGAAACATCTGCCTTTTTACGACCTTTGTCTCCAAAAAATGTGGAAGTTAGAGGCTGCACTGTATTCGAATATGGCGGCTAGCTTCATCTGGCTTCATACGGCTGAATCATAGATCATGCATATGAAAAAGTTTTTTAAAATGCTCATTGTTTTTCAGTCTGTAAAAACTGCGAATATAAGTCGCTTTCGCTGAGCTAGCATTGACCGAACTGCATTCTTTTTTAGAGAACCTTCCCCTTGACCACACCCCCGAAAGAGACCTCCGATAACAATTTTCTGTTAAGTTTTTGTTGTCAAATCGTGAAGTGGAGTTAGCAAAAGAAGAAAATTTGATATAAAAATAACTTGTTTGCAAAGTTGATCTATCTACGATGATAGTTTAAGCATTTGGTCAGGTTAAACATTGACTGGCCTTAACTTAAATAATTATCTGGTCACGAGAAACGAAAAATCAGTATCTGTACCCGAAGATAGTATAACGGTAATCTAAAGGAACTTAATCTTATTCTTAGCAGAGTTGTTACAAAACCATATAGAGAAGATATGATTGCTTACCACTAGCCAAAACTACAAGTTAGGGGAGAAGAGCCAATTTTACTAGTCTTAATAAGAGCCATGAGACGGATACTTAGCACTGAACCAGTACTTCACATGAAATGTCAAAATTACGATGGTACAGATGTGTAGAATGCCACACGAGGTATTGACATAGTAAGTTTTTACTTCTGACCTGCAGAGAGCAAAACAACAGTGACATAAAACTAGATCTAACAGAGATACACGTAAGCATTCTCTTTTGAAAAGTTGCCGTAGCGGTAACCAGCACTAGGGAGATAGAGATTTGTGCGATTGCCCCTGGCGGCGCAAAACATAGGAAGACGTGCTTTTAAAAACGACGTCCTAAGTCCTTAAGCTCCGAAGACGATGAATATTTGCAAAAAGGCACGTGCGAGTTTGCGTGTCTACCGACCGTATTACTTCTGAACACGTCGCGCCGCAATTGATCCATTTGTTATTAATACGAGAACCTGACAAATAGACAGGACAAGTTTATTGACACATGATTAGTTAAGGCAAGCCGGAGGATGGGACTAACGATTATCAAGGATAAATTATCAAGGAGCACCAATGGGAAGGCTATCTGTGGAGTTACAAAAATGGCCAGCGGTTGCTTCTAACGAATCACGTGCATCTTTGATCAAAATTACTTGCGCTCTACGCAAGTGACAGCATTCGACAACTTCCTATTTTCGTTTCAATATCCCCTAAACTAAGCCCTCATCCAGCTAGACTATAATACCACAATCATTCTTCGGCCATATGAGCTGTCTTAGCTGGAAGCGACACGCGTGCTTAAAACCCGTAGGCATGACGGCCAACTTTGTGTTAGGACATCACATTAAAATTATTATTACATGAATATAATTGACCATAGGAAATTCTTAAAATATAGTTGTATATGAACGGCCTAGAGTTGCAGGGTTGAAGCCGCTATGTCCTATTACTAACAATATTTACATTTAAATTACCACTATTAACATAAGCCCTACTATAGTTAGTCGGTATCTCCATTGCACAGCTGCTAGGCGACAAATTTTCCCTTTGTCTGCACGAGTCTAATGTTTTTCTATTACGAAGTGAAAGCTAGTGGAAAGTCTCAGACTGCGACTCCATGGAATTGCATGCCTGCGGTGGACCGTGGCTCGTTCTCTGAAGCGGTGCGGTGCCGTACAACCCCTGACATGCGGACTTCTTTTGCCTGCGAGAGATAGGATTAAGGCGAAAATTTTATCGACTTTTGAACGGTAACATGACCACTGGGAGGTTTCGTAATAGATTGTCTGAACAACGAAACACCTTGGTATTTGCTATCATTCATTGAATTCTTACCGTGAGATTTTGAGCGTATACCTGCTTTTGCAGAGTCTACGCAGGAAACCGGAATTAAGTCATAAGGAGGACCTTGAGAAGCAACACTCTGGGGTATGGGACGGAATATTCCATTGGGTATGAGCAGAGCCTGTTGATCGAGATAGTACTCTTTCTTCAAAAATATGAGGAAAACTGTGTCCATAAAGCGAATCAGTATGCGACAGTTTTTGTTCACAACCATAAAAATCTCTTCAATCATTCCGTTTTTCAAATGATCGAGGCAATTGCTATTAACGACATGGGCCAATATGGATCGGTTTGCCGCTTTCACCTCAGCGTCGACGTTGCTCAGGAATATCTTACATACGTAATTCTTACCGCTATCCGCCAGGCTGCAAGCAAACTCTGTTTCACAAGCCATAATTGTATTGACAAAGAGCAACCGGTAGAGCAAAGAGCTTCGGCGCAGTTTGAGCGGACTAACAAGTTTCGAAGTGACACCGCAGTACTAGCGAAGTTAAGTTTGGTCTCAAGAGCGCGGATGTCACGTTGCTGTGAAGTCTTACTCCTAATATTAATTGTAACGTCGCTGCGTTCTCGCATTCCTGTGCTTGATGCGAAGTCGTCCTGGTATTACCCTTCTTCTTATGCTAACAGCGCGAAATCTGAGATCTGGACGACCTCGCCAGATAACCTAGACAAACGTATAAGCGAAAACCCGTATTTGGGCTGTAGAAATAACCCATAGGTAGCCCTGTGGCTGCACTTAATACAATTTTGCACGACATGACTTCCCGTCATAAGCGTGAGGTTTGTTAGTTCGATAAACAAAAGATCAGCAGCAGAGCCTGTTACCATTTACTGCCTTTATTAAGGCCCAGGGAGGCAAATATAAAGCTATAAATGCTATCACATTAATTTATCTTTATATATATATATATATATATATATATATATATAT